>OU898279.1:75695925-75960925 GCA_918026665.1 Diabrotica balteata
ATTTGCCAATGAATTTTGAATCAGGTTGTTGAGCTTTAAGGAGGTTACATCTATCTTTTAAAAATTCAATAAAATCATTAAGATTGGGTTGTTTAATCTTTGTGATTTTTGATACCTTAGAATCCCATTTTTGCTTAGTTTTATTATCTAACTTAAGATAAATTGTGTTTATTAATAAGGTATCCCAATAATCGGTAGGCTCACCAAGAGTTTTTAGCACCCGAAGATTTTGAATTAGTTTATCTTGAATATGCTTAAGATCATAATGTGATTCTTTAGAGATCGGTTCTAGTTTTAATATTTGTCTAACATGAAAATTTATGAGGGCATTGGTGTCTTCATATTGCTCTAATAAACTTTGCCAGGCTACATCATAACTGTCTTCCGAAATTTGTAAATTCCGTACAGTTTCAGCTGCTTCACCTTTCAAGGCAAGTCTTAAGTAATGAAACTTTTGAACCTTTGACAAATTAGGTTTATTGTGAATGACAGAGATAAAGGTATCCCTAAAAAATAGCCAGTCTCCAAAAGAACCATCAAAACAAGGCAAATTGATATCAGGCAGTTTAAGACCAATATCATAAACAGGAAATGGTGTGTGAACCGACGTCAATGGAAGTGTTTTAGAGTCAACAAAATCATTAGATACCATGTTTATGCCATTATTATTTGGCAAAGAGAAGTTAATGTTCGATGCTGTATTTACATTGGTAGCTTGTAATGTGTTGGCAATGTTGCACTCAATACTACTAGGTACAACTGGAATATTTTCCTCAGCATTTACAACTTTGAGAGGCTTTTGACTATTGTCAGAAATAACTGATTTAGAGGAGCTTGACTTACTTCTTATTTCTTCAAGTTCTTTTTTAGCAAGAGAAATTAATTTAAAATAAGTTTCTTCAAACTGTTCCCGTTCAAAATCATCAGTTAAAAAATCTCCGTCAACAAGTGGTGAAGCCACCTCTATACTATATTGAATGTTATTGAAGTCATCTAAAATTCCTAGAATATTGTTATAGCGCAAATCGAGTTGATTTAAATCTTTATTAGAAGACGAGATATATTTATTTAAAAATGAATGAAAACGAGTGAGAGTTGATTTAATAATTTTGCGTTTACCTTTTAAAAGATCTAAATCATCGGCCATTTTGTGAGAGAAAGCAAATAAAGCTTGACTAAATGTTTATTTTATAAAAGAAAACACAGCGATAATTGTTACGAGGTATACTCTTAGTTCTATAGAATGAACTTTATGTTTATTTATTGCAAATTTAAATCGATTAGCTAACTAATGATTTATAACTAAGTGTGTCGACTTACTATATAACACCACATATAATATTACCAAAAACAACGCATATAGTGTGGGTTGGAGGTTATAATAACAATATTACGTTACGACAAGTGTTAGGAATTACTGTAACCAAAGTATAGTAACAAAATTATGCAAGGTTATATTGTTATTGACTAAAATATGGTCAAGTATCATTTAATTTTGACCAATCGAAACCAACATTTCATCCAACGACAACTTATACTGATTCTGATTCAAATAAAGAAAACCGAAAAACTCATACCTTGCAAAATGTCCAAGTCTCCATTCCCAAAACAAACTCCTTCAAGGTTATGACGAAAACGATGTTTTAATTATTGGCACTATTAATTCCAATCCAGCGATGAAGGACCATGAAAAAAGGTTATCGTATTTTTTGATTATAACAAATATACGTTCTTCTGCGATAATCAGAAGGAAAATTCTTGTTTTAAAATCTTTATTTTACGAATATTAAAATTACAAATCTAAAGGTAAGGTTGCTTCTTGTCGAGTCTGTTGATGTCACTTGTCATAAAAAATGGGTCGGCGCACGCCTCCTCGGTCATGGAACCAGCAGCACCCGCGCATAGGATTAACACAGCGTCGTTCAAGGTTCGAAAGTTTGAATATATGGCGGGACGCAACAAAGGCCCTTTTGACATGCAACTCCATTACCTCATTGTATCTCATTGTATTTTATTTGTTAAATCCTTTCATTTGAGGTACTGCACGTCATGATTGGACTAACAGAACCGAAGATACACAACTAAGGCCCTTTTGACATTGTGCTGGATTTCATTTTTTTATCCCATTGTATTCTTTACGGTAAATCTTATCATTAGAGGTACTATACATCACGATTGGACTAATAGGATCAAAAATACGTGACTACGGCCCTTTTGATATGTTGCTGTATTTGATTTTTATATTTCATTGTTTTTGATTGGTTAAATCCTATCATTTGAGATACTGTACGTCACGATTGGACTTATAGAAACGAAGATATATAACTAAGGCCTTTTTGACATGCTGCTTTTCTGTCTTATTGTATTTTATTGGTTAAATCCTATCATTTGAGGTGCTGTACATCACGACTGGACCAATTAGAGCAAAAATATGCAATATATACCCCGTTATATATATCCAATATGTAACCCGTTACTTTTTAATCAAACAAGATGCTAGAACGATTTGTGGATGAAAAAAATATATATAAATTCTTAAATTTACTATTTCGTTGTGGGTAATATTATATTCAACAGCGATGCCAAATTTCTGATGCTAAAATGATTGATAATGAAAGTGCGATATACATTTTCATGTATATAATGGCAGCGAGTAAACGGTAAAACCCTGAACTAAATATATATAATATTTTCACTGTACCATCATTTTAGACTCAAACATTTCCTGAAATAAACTTATATAACTCAGTAAGGGATAAAAAGAGAAAGCGGACATTTTAAAATACCAACACGGTATCAAATCTCTAATCATTGAGATGGTTAAAATTCTTGTAACAAGTACAGGAAAAAAGTTATTAAGGTCTTGTAAAGTAGCGTCGATATACAGATGCTACTTTGCAAGACGATGCTAAATTGATGGTAAAAGCATAATGTATCGATGTCAAAATGATAGTAGGATGTATATATATATATATATATATATATATATATATATATATATATATATATATATATATATATAGTATATAGTGCATCGTTTGCTGTATATAAACAACATTTGACATGTAATAGGGGTATAGTAAATGAAGGATTGAATCAATATTTTGATGAAAATGTATATTTTTATTTTCATATATGTATAAAAGGAGTTGAATGCAAAAAAAATTTTTCACACATACTCTGCAGTAAAATTCATTGTTTATTTTGTTATTAATATAAAAATACAATAATATACCCTGCAACATAATTCAATATAATAATACAATACAAATTAATATGCAATATTCATAAGTTACTTACACATATGTATGTGATAATAATATGTGATAATATTATTAATAAAAAATTATAATAATATTATTAAATATTAAACATATTTACTCTCAGCAGAGAAAATATATCTTCTCTCTCTCTCTCTCTCTCTCTCTCTCTCTCTCTCTCTCTCTCTCTCTCTTACCTATATCTTACATATGTAATAATTTTGCAGATTCACTCCCGTACAAATTTCCAACGTCGAACGCGCGTATAGAATTATAAATTCAATAATGAAACAGAGTGACATAATAATGTAACAGCACATCAAGATGTCACTTTAATGGAAGTTTAGGAAAATTTATAAATTAGCGTTCGAAGACTATCTGTCATGGATCCCACAATTTCAAAATCTTCCGCAAGAAATATCTTACACAACGAAAATTTATATCCTTTCATTTTACAAAAGTACAAGTACTGCTACAAGGAGGTTTTCCTGCTTAAAAAATTTTCAAATCGATTTTTCTAGAAAACGGTATATCCTACAGACTTAAAGTAAGAGTACCTTTTACTACTGGCATATCTGAAAATTTAATAATCTAGTATCACAAATACTTAAGAGTTACAGACAAAAAAGTTATGCTTTAAAATACCCATTGACCTGCCTAAAACGGACGCCTAGGAACGGTACTAGAAATTCGCAATTAATGGAATCGATAAGTGTTCTGAAGTTATTAAAAAAAAACTACTTACAAGGCGCCATTTTCAAAGAGCTCTAGCTGCCTTAGGAAGCATTTTCAGAAATCGTCTTAAAATTATCTGAAGAATCTGCGGTTTTCGTTTGTCAGGAGAGTTTCTGGACATCCTGTATATATATATATATATATATATATATATATATATATATATATATATATATATATATATAAAACTAGTGAGAGGGATATCAGGTTTTTCGGTAAAAAAAATAACGATTATATTATCTGTTCTATATGATCTACTATTGTAGAAATAGTATTAATTATTTTAGATAATCGTTAAAGTCCTGTAACGGACTGGTTTGCATTTTATTGATTCCACTCTGTGAGTTTTTTTATTTGTTTGTAAATATGTTGTTGTATCAATCGCAATTGATTCGTCAGTTCTGATTCATTCACTTAAAAGTATTGAACGACAGAATCCCGCTAGTTCATAACAATCTAATCGTATGATGACATAAATCTATTGATCTATCGCCGACGGCGCCGATCAAAATCAAACCAAAACAAAATCGTACACACAATACTCTCATTACTTTCGGTCCTCCGTCGTTTCTCACTTGCGACGAAGACCGATATATTCTATGCGGTTGAATGATTGCGTTCGTTTATATGATTGAAAAATTAAAATACTACATGTTGAATTAATAATTGCGTGCAAGGCAGCGACTTAGCTAGAGACCGGGAATATTGGAGCTGGACAATATTCTATCGCGCCCAAGTGATTGCTTTCGCTTAGATAGCTAAAATACAATATCGCAAAATTAAAATTTGCACAATGACAATAAATATTTACATTTCGATGCAGCGTATATTTCCATATAAATTTATAATTATTTCTAAATTACACTAGTAACCTAAAAACAAAAACATAATAAATTCTAGCGTCTCGAATATTTCTTAAGAATCTAAGCCCTACTCGTAGTAACATACGTATGAAGGACAATGAAAGTGAACACACACACACACACACACACACACACACATATATATATATATATATATATATATATATATATATATATTATTTGTAGTCTCAGCAATTGTCTGTATGAAATAAAACTCTATTTGTTATTTCTCAATATTTCGTCACGATTTTGTGACTTCTTCAGGAGAAAACTGTAAATTTATTATAATTATTATATGTAAACAAAATTTCAATACTTACAACTTAAGTGTATATATATATATATATATATATATATATATATATATATATATATATATATATATATATATATATATATATATAATAATTCTTTGGAGGGTAACTTTCGGGAAAGCGTCAAAACAAGGATCAGCTAGAGATGGTATAAGCCAGCTTGGTGTAGAACTTTATTCTATATGTGAAATTTTCGGTGATATGTTGTCACCTTCATCAGCACCTAAATGGAAAACCTATTATAGTACAGTGGTGGAAATCAACATTTAAAAACCTACATTGAAAATGTTCAGTTGGTCCTAGTTGTAAAAAACACTGTCACAAACATGTTAAAAATATTAAAAAATACATTTAAAATTTTGAATAAAAACATTACAAACAACAGGGTAGTTTTTCAAATAAACACAACAAAAAATCTAAAATTTACAACCTACAAAAACTACAAATAGAAAAGAAGAATTAATCTTCTTTTTTGATGACATATTTCTGTCAACATCCGGGTGTCATATGTAACGAGGTTATAATTTTCACTTTTGCACATCACAACCACATGGATACGAAAAGAAAAAGTGTGATGTGCAAAAGTGAAAATTATAACCTCGTTACATATGACACCCGGATGTTGACAGAAATATGTCATCAAAAAAGAAGATTAATTCTTCTTTTCTATTTGTAGTTTTTGTAGGTTGTAATTTTAGATTTTTTGTTGTGTTTGTATTTGAAAAACTACCCTGTTGTTTGTAATGTTTTTATTCAAAATTTTAAATGTATTTTTTAATATTTTTAACATGTTTGTGACAGTGTTTTTTACAACTAGGACCAACTGAACATTTTCAATGTAGGTTTTTAAATGTTGATTTCCACCACTGTACTATAATAGGTTTTCCATTTAGGTGCTGATGAAGGTGACAACATATCACCGAAAATTTCACATATAGAATAAAGTTCTACACCAAGCTGGCTTATACCATCTCTAGCTGATCCTTGTTTTGACGCTTTCCCGAAAGTTACCCTCCAAAGAATTGTATTCTTAGCGTCGTTACACACACTCTATATATATATATATATATATATATATATATATATATATATATATATATATATATATATATATATATATATATATATATATATATATATATACAGGGTGGTCCTTACGTAATTGTACAAAAAGAGAACGCAGATTCTACACTTTAAAATATTACGATTAAAGCCAACTTGCTTTAATAAAATGTTCATATTAAAAAAGATACAGGGTGTTAAAGTTGAAATTTAAAATTTTATTTTTATCTTTAACATTCATGTTTGTAAACATTTATGTATAAAAATTTACAACTGGGTACTATTAACTATCAGAAATTATAATTTGATGTATACTTTGATGTAGCTGATAGAGGGCGCCACATATGCCACTTAGGTGGCATACATTTGCACTTAACTTTTTGCTCTTCAAGTTACCAATATTTTTAATAAAAAATATTAAAGATACATTATTTTAACAAAAAAAAAAGTATACTTGTTAATATATTCAAAACTGAACAGTTTTCGAGATAATCGCATTTTAGAAATCAACTACATAATTCTGATATAACGCAATTATTCCAGACAATGAAAGAAAAATAGATAAAAACATCAATACTTGTGAATTTTGTTATAAAATACCTTTAGTAAAGTTAATAGTTAATGAAATATTAAATAAAATAAATATATCAGCAGGATAATTAATAATCGAATTTGATTAAATAACAGACTAATTGGATTTAATATCAAACATTTTACGTTTTGTATTAAATAAAAGTCATAATCAACACATTTTTTTTACAAACCAAATTAAGAAATAGTTAAACTAAATAACATTAAACTTTTTGTCAAAGTAAGTGTTCAATATGTCCACCATTTTCTTTAATTCATTTGTCAATACATTCCATAAAATATAGTCTCATATTAAATAGCATAATTGGTTTTAAAGAAACTGCTGCAGTACTTATTATAAGTATAATAATAGGTATTCTTTTGGAATTTTTATGAATAAAATAATTATATTAATTTCTTACCACATAACCGAGGATTATGACTATCACGAACAATCCAACGTTCAGGAAAGTTGTTTTTAAATACTGCTCTCACTTCTCTTTCTCTGTAATGTATTTGTGTACCATCTTGTATAAACCAAATATTTAGCTTTAAGTTTGATGACAATTCTTCCAATAAATCAATAAAATCATTTTATAAAAAATGTAAATAAATCTCCCATTCAAATTGCAACGTAATTCGCATATCCATAAAATATCATTCAAAATTCATATTTAAAATGCATGTCATTTGGTTTGGAACCATTGGTAATTATTTTTTACGGATATGCAAATTACCTGCAATTTGAATGTGGAGATTTATTTACATTTTTTATAAAATGATTGTATTAATTTATTGGAAGAATTGTCATTAAACTTAAAGCGAAATACGTGGTTTCTACAAGATGGTACACCATTACATTAACGAGAAATCGGAGTGAGACAGTATTTAAATACAACTTTCCTGAACGTTGGATTGTTCGCGGTAGTCATATTCTTGTGGTGAGATATTAATATAATTATTTAATTCATAAAAATTTCAAAAAATTACTTATTATTATAATTATAATACTTATAATAAATACTGCAGCAGTTTCTTTAGAACCAATTATGCTATATGAGACGATATTTTATGGAATGTATTGACAAATGAATTAAAGAAAATGGTGGACATAATGAACACTTACTTGACAAAAATTTATTGTTATTTAGTTTAACTATTTCTTAATTTGGTTAGTAAATAAAATGTTTTGATTATGACTTTAATTTAATACAAAACGTTACATGTTTGATGTAAAATCCAATTATTCTGTTATTTATCAAATCCTATTATTTTATCCTGCTGTTAACTTTATTAAAGTATTTTATACCAAAATTCAGAAGTATTGATGTTTTTCTTTAATTTTCTTTCGTTCCTGGAGTAATTGCGATCAATCAGAATTATGTAGTTGATTTCTAAAATACGATTATCTCGAAAACTGTTTAGTTTTGAAGATATTAACAAATATAGCTTTTTTTTTGTCAAAATAATGTATCTTTATTATTTTTTATTAAAAATATTGGTAACTTGAAGAGCAAAAAAGTTAAGTGCAAATGTATGCCACACATGTGGCATATGTGGTGCCCTCTATCAGATACATCAAAGTTTACATCAAATTATAATTTCTGATATTTAATAGTACCCATCTGTATATTTTTATACATAAATGTTGACAAACATGAAAGTTATAGCGAAAAATAAAATTTTAAATTTCCACTTTAACACCCTGTATATTTCTTAATATCAACATTTTATTAAAGCAACTTGACTTAAATCGTAATATTTTAAAGTGTAGAATCTACGGTTTCTTTTTGTACAATTACTTAAGGACCACCCTGTATATAAAATACGATAAGCAATACTACCAGGTTTTAGTCGATTCAGCTCAATCACTCGGTTCCTTGTTATTTGTTTTAAACGGCAACGAAAAGTATTGAAATGAACGAACAATTGAAATGATTGGATGGTTTTCAGAGTTGATCCTTCTTAAGGTCTCGATTCAAACACATCAGTCCCGTCACAGTCCCGGCGCCGAACCGGTCCCATCTGGTCACAGAACTATTCGTTCGTCTATTCGCACACACCCGAAATGCATTAGTCTTTAGCGACCAATCTGTTGAAAAGATGGAAAGTTTCTCGGATGAAGAATTAGCAATAATTGCTATATGTTTGGACGAGGAAGAAGAAGCGCAAGCAAACCAAGCAAAAAGACGGAAATGGATCCATGACGCATGGAAAAAACGGATACCGAAGGAGAATACGTGACAGTGTATAAAAAACTGCTTCGTGATGATGTAAAATTTCATCAATATTTTAGGATGTCGAAAAATTGCTTTCTTACCAAATATTATTTTTAAAATTAATGTCAATGTATTTTGCATGCGACAAATCATATAAAACGTTATATTTTCTTAAACATTCTATTAATTGTTCGTCAATAATTTTATTTTGTTCACTTGTACCGCCATGTTCCCGGCAAAATAAAAAAATTAGTCGGTGAGAATATAAAATCGGCCGGGCGATAGACGTGTTGAAACTGCTGTTAAGAAACTGTTCGTCAACTGCTGAATGTGAATGCCGGCGGCATATTTCTATTAAAGAATATTTTGTATGACGGATTGTTCGGTTCGGCGCCGGGACTATGACGAGACGTGATTGATGTGTTTGAATCGACCTTAAAATGAACGATTGACACAACATTGGTATTTTCTATGTGTAGTATATTATAATACGAGAAAAGAAGAAGAAAGTCATAACACATGCCATGTCAATTGTCTATGTAAAAAAGGGTTATAATTGTAATCATGTTTCGACTGTTACATGATACTATGACTAACAAGATAGGATCTTCCCGTAGCACAAAATCGGTCGTGTTCGCACATGCCGTCATTGGAGAGTAGAATTTGAATTCTTGTTAAAGTTAAATGGGATTTGTATGCATTCTGTGATGAAATTACTAGACGAAAATTAGTTAAGAGGCTTAATAATTACAATAATCGTACACATAAGGATATCTCCAAACTATTTATTAAAGATTATTTATTGCTACATACAAAAACCTGACATTTCGAATATGCAACTCTCCAATGACGTCACGACTTATGCACAATATCTTATCTTCTTAGTCATACCCATCGAGCAATAAGACAAAAGAGGGAATGTAAAGGTAGTGGGGGTAAACATATCGATAGACAGGAAGTGCTAGTTTGAGAGGCCACTTAAAACAAGGATAGAGAATCTCTTTCCTTGTTTAAGAAATCAAATTTAGTTGGGTTATGTTATTGTTGATGTTATTGTTTGTCAAAACTGTCACATGAAAGCTTATATTTATATTTTCTATTGAATTTTTTTAACATTTTAAACTATTATAGTATTAAAAAAAGTATTTTAATAAATAATTTTAATAAAAAAATAGATAAATATATAATATAAAATATTATGTAATATAAAATAAATAAATAGATAAATTAGAACCCTACACCACTGTATGATTATTGTCAAGTGTCATGAAATTTAAATTTGGCGCATTTGCATTTCCGGATATGTCCGCCATCAGGGGCCCTATTCACTAACTTAAGTGAGTGGTCGTGTAGGAGTTCTCTCTCACAATTTTGCTTTAATGCGCAAGTCACTCTCCTGAAATTCTAAAATCCGTATTCACGAAAATGTAAGAGAACGCTCATATACTCCTATGCGAGTACTCTCCTACTCTACTGGGTAAAACTAAGAGAATTGCGAAATTTTAAGAGAGTGGACATGCGCCGTAGAAATTATAAGTGACAGAAGGCCAATAACACGAAGAATATTGTATATTGTATACAATAGGTACAGTTTATATGAAAGGTTATTGAAATTTTAAAAAGGTTGTTGACTATTTGTATTTGATTTTTATATATTGTTTTCATAATGGATGATGACGATATAATAATGTTAATGTTAATCGCCGATGTTGAAGAGGCGGAAGAACAAGCTGAAAATAATATACCACGTCTCTATTTCCAACGGGAAGACCCTTTTTTAATGTTATCTGAGGTGAATTTTATTAAACATTTCCGTCTCAACACACAACATTTTTTTAATATATAACTAAATATATAACTAAAAATATATAACTAATATATAACCAAAGAATATAGACGCTTAATATAACTCAAAGTTCTTAAAAGTTAAAAGTATAATAATATAATAGTTTATAAATAACGAGAACGAGAATTGACAAAACAAGTGATACAATCAGATACAACTAACCTAACAGCAAAAACTTTGCTTCTTCATTTCGTTTTATCGTGAAAATGGTTGTGGCTAGGCCTACAGTAGGTACATTTGAACTAAATAATAGGTCAAAGTTACTCGTTCGCTTTGGCAACGCTGGGTAAAATGTAGTAGACTCGCTGAATCATAGTGAATAGGGTTTTTTAGCACCATGTGAGCGATGACCGAGAGAGTACTCACATCGATGAGTTGTCGTGCACGACCACTCTCACGAGTTGCAGAATACGGATCCAGAGGCCACTTTTTTGGTCTCCTTTTCATAACGATTAGATTCCCTCTTTTGTCTTATTGCTCGATTTTCATACCACAGAATAATAAACAATCAGAATGCCCACTCTCCATGGAAAATTAAGTACGCGCCATGATACTATGACTATAAGATAAGATATTGCGCATGTTTTTGTGACGTCATTGGAGACTTGCACGTTCGAAATGTCAGTTTTTGTATATATCAATAAATAATCTTTAATAAATAGTTTGAAGATATCCTTATGTGTACGATTATTCTAATTATTAAACCTCTTAACTTATTTTCGTCTAGTAATTTCATCACAGAATGCATACAAATCTCATTTAACTTTAACAAGAATTCAAATTCTAGTCTCCAATGACGGCATGCGCGAACCCGACCGATTTTGAGCTACGGGAAGATCCTATCTTGTTATTCATAGTATCATGGTACGCGCATCTCCTTCGCGCAGACGTTTCGCCATGTTTTAGAGGTTCCCTGAACCATGGAACTATGTGTTGTTTATGTGGTGTACATAGAAAAATTAACCCGGTTTAATTGACTTACGGCAATCATAGACATACTATACAATTATATTAACATTGTTAAATGTAATAACATAAATCTAGTGTAATTAAACATAAATATAAATAATTACATAACCTCACAAATCATATGTCTGTGTTATGTGTTTCCTTCTAAAACATGGCGCGCGTGCTGAAAAACTTCAAAGGCGGCATCTGAGAGTGGACATTCTGATTGTTTATTATTCTGTGGTCATACTATCATGGACTGTTAGTTAAAAATATAAGTTAAATAAAACCATGTTTAATCCTTTATATTCTTCCTCCAGATCACACTAATATTTATTGGCTAATTTAGTAGAAGAAGGAAGAAAAGTTGCTGTATTATTAACATTACTCAGTGAAGACATTTACAAAGTGTTGAAAAACCTATGTGCACCTAGCAAACCAAAAGAGAAATCATTTGATGATATTATGGCACTATTAAAAAGCCAATTCAAACCTCACATTGCGATTTATAGAAGATGAATAATATTTGAAACATTGAGACAGGAAGACGAAATTATAAATGAATGGTATATTAAAGTTAAAAATATGGCAACTCAATGTGAATTTGGTGATAAGTTAATGTATAGAGTATAAAGAAGCAGCTTTGAGGGAATCTAGAGGAGTGGACATAAATTATTCAGAAGCCAGAAGGGAAGGTGGTAAGAAAATTCAAGTAAGACAACCAAGTTCATCAAATCAAACTAAGACTGATAGGATATCTGTAAGTAATAAAAGAGATACTTTGTGTTTTTATTGTATTAAACCAGATCATGATTTTAAAATGTGTAAGTTTAGAAAATTTATTTGTAATAAATGTAAAGAAGCAGGGCATATTGCAGCAGCATGTAAAGTTAGGGGAAACAATTTTATAAAAACTGATAATAATGTAGATTCTGAGGACAATACCTCAGAGGTAGATGGTATGGTGGAGATGCTGCAGATGGATGTTTATAATGTTGAGGCTTATATTAAACCAATGTCGATAACCGTTTTAATAAATCAGCAATCTATTATTATGGAAATAGATACAGGAGCTGGTGTTTCTTGCATTCCTTTTAGTATGTATAATCAATGTTTTTCAATGGTAGAGTTAAAACCAAGTTTGATTAAACTAAAGTATTAAGATGGACTAGTAGTAATACCAAAAGGTAAAATTGAGGTACAAAGCAAAATAGGTGATAGAGTTGAAAATGTTTCATTGACAGTAGTGGAGGGAGCTACTAAGGCACTGTTAGGCAGAGATTTTAAAAAATTGAATTTATCCATAAAGGGAACAAAAGTCTATATTGGAAATCATGAATTAAGTTTTAGCAAGTGTACCAAGATTAATGAAATAAGTATAAATGAAATTGACTTTCAATCACAATCAAATGTTTTATTAAAAAATATGAGAAAATTTTTAATGATGAATTAGGTAAATATATAGGTGAGCAAGTTCATTTAGAGATGGAAAAGATGTTAGGCCAATTTTTCAAAAACCACATCAAATTCCTTTTGCATTTAGAGAGGAAGTAAAGGCAGAGCTGCTTAAGTTAGAGAAAGAAGGTAGAAAATAGAGAAAGTAGAAAATTCTTTGTGGGGTACACCATTGGTACCTGTGCTCAAACCTAATGGTAAGAAAGTAAGGGTATGTGTTAATTATAAAGTAACAATTAACAAATATTTAAAGATTCAAATTATCCACAACCTTTAATAGAAGATATTTTTGCTGCTTTGAAAGGTGGGGAAAAGTACACTATACTGGATTTTAAAAACGCATATAATCAGTTAGAATTAGATTATAAAACATCACATTTACTATCTTGGAGTACACCTTACGGAATTTTTAGAGTTAAAAGACTCACATATGGAACAAAACCAGCTTGTTCTATTTTTCAGTGTATAGTGGAGAAAGTTTTGCAGGGTTGTAAGGGCACAGTCAATTATTTAGATGATGTAGTAGTTACAGGGAAAGATAACAAAGAACATTTAGGGAACTTGGTTGAGATTCTTGAGAGACTTTTAAAAGCAGGATTCAGATTAAATTTGAGTAAATGTGAATTTGCTAAAGATTGTATTTTTTATTTAGGACATAAAATTTCAATATATTAATATAATATTAATATTATTATAATAAAGCGATATTAATATTAATATAATAAAGCGATAGCGGCTTTCGCTAAAAGATTTAATCTTTCACATTTCGCATAGCACAAAGGATACAGAAAACGATATTATCATATCTTTTCGTTCACAATCACCAAAGCAGGTGGCGCCTTTGTAAGCTAACTATGCAGTAGTAAAGTTCTGGGAGACATTCGTTTTACTTTCCGAGTTTGAATTTGTATCAGTCCAAGTGTCTGACGATGGCTGGGATAGGCCGAAATGATCATAACACTTTAGTGATACCGATTCGAGCACGGGAAGTGTAACGAATTTGTCTCCTAGGCCATATATATATATATATATATATATATATATATACATATATATATATATATATATATATATATATATATATATATATATATATATATATCAAAATTCATTTGATGCTATTAAGAAAGAGATAACTTCGAGTCATGTGTTAATGCATTTTGATCAAAATAAACCTATTAGACTAGTTTGTGATAGTTCAGAATACGGGTTAGGTGCTGCATTATTGCATGTATTGCCAGATGGATCACAACGACCGGTTTGCTTTATATCGGGGGTCTTAAATAAGGCAGAGAGAAATTATGCTATGGTTCATAAAGAAGCCTTAGCAATTGTTTGGGCAGTCCAGAAGCTTTATCATTACTTAGCAGGTAGAAAGTTTGAAATCTTGAGTGATCATAAGCCCCTGCAGGCACTTTTTGGTGAGTTTAAAAGTCTCCCAAAAATGGCCTCAGCAAGGTTACAGCGTTGGCCATTGTTTCTGTCAGGATTTGATTATGTTTTTAAATATATTAAAGGAGCTGACAATGTGCAGGCAGATGCTTTGAGTCGACTTCCTCTAGAGAAAACAGTAAGCGAAAAAGAGGAAGATGTTGATTATCTCCATTTTATAGAAGGGTTGGCTCCAATTGATACCCTCAAGATAAGGGTAGAAACCAGGACAGATCCGGTGTCAGGTCGTTTGTTTAACCATATCAGGTATGGATTCCCGGAGATAGTAGATGAAATAATGAAACCATTTTTAAATAGAAAAGAAGAACTATCTGTGGAGAAGGGGGTGATTATGAGGGGATTTCGAGTAGTAGTGGCAACAAAGTTAAGAAAACAATTGCTGTTAGAGTTACACAATACACATGAAAGAATTTCCAAGATGAAAGCAAATGCACGAGCTTATTTTTGGTGGCCAACAGATATTGAATCTTATGTAAATAATTGTAAAATTTTTTTAGGGTTTACAGCAGAACCAAGTAAAGCTAAGCTAATATCATGTGAAAAGGGAACATGTATGTTTGAGACGGTGCATGCTGATTTTCTGGGTCCCATAAGAAATAAAATGATTTTGATAATCATTGATACTTTTACAAAATGGCCAGAAGCACTTATTATGAATAATTTGACTGCTGGCGAGACTATTGAGAAATTTAGAAATTGTTTTGGTCGGTTTGGTTTACCTAAAGTAGTTGTTACAGATAATGGCCCTCAATTTTCATCAGGTGAATTTTCACAGTTTTTACATAATAATGGTATTAAACCCTCTACATCACCACCACATCATCCAGCAACAAATGGGTTTGCAGAGAATTTTGTTAAGACATTTAAAAATGCTGCTTTGAAAGGATTGAAGGATGATTACAACTGTAATAATTCTTTACAAACTATAATCAGTAAGTTTTTGTTCCATTATAGAAATTCAGTACACTGTACTACAGGTGTATCACCCTCCAGTCTTTTCAGTCATTTAAACATAAAGTTAAAACCCGATTAGATTTGTATGGACATGTAGTAAGAATCAGAGTTCTAAATTAATTAATAATAAATTAAATAGTAATAGACGAATTGAAACTTTTCAAGTGGGGGATAAAGTCCTGTGTAGAGATTATCGTTATCCTAATCGTAAAACATGGACAAAAGCAATAATAGATGAACTTTTAGGTAACAGGATATATTTGTGTACGTTAACACAGGAAGGTTTAATTTGGAAAAGTCATTTGGACCAGATTTGTAACTGATGTAACTAATAATAATAATACAATTAGTAATAGTGTTGGACCCCTCTCAGCTGTAAGAGAAGGGGAAGTGTTAAAACAAAGTGATATTGAAGCGAGAAATTTTGAAAAGTCTTGTAATGAAGTAGCAAGTGAAGCAGTGGTTGGTGAGGTTAATGAGAAACTAGAGACCAAAGAAAGTGTGGCAGCAGTTCTAAGTAGGCCAAAAAGAAATGTAAAACCACCTGTACGTTTAAACTTATAGTGGGGAGGTATTGTAGTATATTATAATAGACAAAAGAAGAAGAAAGTCATAACACATGTCATTTTTCTATGTAAAAAAGGGTTATAATTGTAATCATGTTTCGACTGTTAGTTAAAAATATATGTTAAATAAAACCATGTTTAATCTTTTATATTCTTCCTCCACATCAAACTACTATGTATTAATTGTTTTTAGCGAAATGTAATAAACATTAGCGAAATATCGAGTTTGACAAGATAATAGAATCATTTTATTTTTTACCAAAAAACCTGATATCCCTCCCACTATATATATATATATATATATATATATATATATATATATATATATATATATATATATATATATATATATAAATAAGATTCGATTTTTAGTTTTAAGTTTACACTTTTTAAATAAAATAATTTACCTCCCCCATTATTTTTTTAAGAAAAAGGTAGCGTTTTTTTTGCATTCAAAAATAACAATCTTTATATTTAAAACTATTAGCAGCTACTGGACTATTCTATTAATAATACTACATTTTCACAGCTTCGGCTTTTTAAAACACTGAAGAACATTTCTTTACATATTTAATGTATCCACTCAAGTAGCCGACGAGCTATAACTGTCACACTTTATTATTTTGATGCTACAATTTTATAAACCGTCATTCAAATCCGGGAATAGAAATCTGTAATGACAAGCTTGGTTATCGAAATAATACACGAATGCATAAGGTTGTGAATTACTTAGTAATAAAAAGCTTCTAAAACTATTTTCTTGTGGTATGTCTAGATTATGTCTGAGACATAATAAATATAAAGTACTACAGCTGATCGTTTAAGGGAAAATAGACAGCAGAAGGGGTCCAGGGAGAAGAAGACACTCGTGGCTCCAAAACTTGCGGCAATGGTTCTGATTGTCATCTGCTGAACTATTCAGATCTGCCGTAAACAAAGTCAGAATAGCCATGTTGATTGCCAACGTTTGGAACTGACAAGGCACATGAAGAAGAAGAAGATGTCTAAGTTAAATATGTACAGATATAAAGAGTGTTCCAAGATGTTTTCAACAGCCTATATTCAGGAAATAATTAATGTCTTTATTTGCAAACTAGAAAATGTCAATTGGTCCTACAATGCTAATTAATGTATAAAAAAGATCCGTGTTGTCATCACGAACGCTGTGCCGTCACTACAATGACAAAAATTAAATGGATCGTGGGGTAAAGGTCAGGTCAAACGAAAGACTTTTTTATCCCAAATTCAACGCTGTACCACAATGAGGGTATTATTTTAAATAAGTACGCTAAATTTTCAATTTAATGTTTATTTTCAACAATAATCAATCACATTCAAAATGTGAATATTTTTTATAGGAGGTGTTCAAAATGACCTTCGGCTTTAACACAGGCGCAAACCGTCTACTTAGGCACATGCTTTTCTAATTTTAGTTTTTAAATCGTCTACATTCGTTATAAATGATTCCTTTTAAATAAACCCAAACAAAAAGATCTAAGGGTGATAGCACAGTCCGTTAGTTCCAATCGATCTGATTAAAAATGTGGCATTAAGGTAATTGATAACAATATTGCTGTAACGTGGGGTGCGCCATCTTGTTGCCTTACCATAACTCTTCTTCCGCGTAAAGGAATATTCTCTAGTAACAAAAGCTCATTTTTCAGAAAATTCAGATATCTCTGAATTCAGATATTTAAATATTTTTCAAAAAAACATGGATGTATTAAACGATAATTAAATAACCCACACCAAACATTCATTTTTCATCTAGCTTGAAAGCAAGTTTACCTTAACCAGAGCAGATTTCCCACTGGACAATAATGGAATGGCGATTTACAATACTATTATTCTGGAAACGAGCTTCACAACTCCACAAAATTCTAGTTAAAAAGTTATGATGCCTTGTATCATTACTTGCGTTATAGCGATGAAGGTTAATCTTCGATCCAAATCGGTGGGTCGCAATTCATGAACCAAATACAGATTAAATGGATGATAATGGTATTTTTTTTTTCAATAAAACTACAATGAACGTGTTTTAGTGAGTGAAAATAAAAAATGACCTTAGCTGTTATTCTTTGTATTTGTCAAAAAATGATTTAATTAAAATCTCAAGAACAATTTGCTATAAATTAATAGTACTGTAGGTGCAATTGACATTTCCTAATTTTTAAATAAAAACATACATTAATCCCTGAATTACAGGCTGTTAAAAACATCTTGGATGACCCTGTATTATGTTTATATGGTATTAATTCCATATGAACATATTTTTATACTTAATAATACATAGCCATACGCGTTTCTTAGTCTATGATTAGTAAAATAGTAAAAAAAAAAATACCGTAAAGCATGTGATTAGATTCTTATAACAGTAATGGTAGCGGTATCTGAGGATGATCCCATAATGAATAGATGCCATGACACCTCGACATCCCGATTTAAAGCCACTTGATTAGTTTTTATTAGTTTTATTAGTTAGTTAGTTAGTTTTTAGACTACTTAAAGCGTATAATAATCGACCGGAAACTATTGACGAGGTAAAACAAAGGATCACCGAAGAAATCGGAAAATTGGCTCGGATATTATACAACATGTTCTCCAGGAATTTAATATTTGCATTGCGTATTGCTAAGAGGTGAACGAAGGTCACCTTGAACATTTAATTTACTGTAATGTTTATATTTTACAATAAAACCAAACTATTAGTTTTTATATTCGTATTTTAGACTTGATGTCACATTATGGAAAACAAATTATGTTTCTTGATTCAACGTACCAGGATAACAAAGATTTTTATTTTTTCACTGCCATAAAAAGCGAAACAGATCTATAGTTTTTTTTTCTATGGAACTTTTTAATACAGTGAAAACTGTAGTATTATTAAGAGTAATCGAAGGAAATAATTTGATTAAATACTGTAATTAGCGAAATAAAATATGAAAGAAAAGGCAGAAAGAACTTAATTAAACATACGTCTTAAATACCTAATAATAAAAACAGAAGAAAATTTGTCGAAGCAGTCGTAAATTGTATTCAAATTATTCAAAGTATTCAAGTAAAATGTAAAAAAAACATACACATTAAAGGTCTTATATTAAGTCAGTATATGGTACTTATACATTACGTATTACAATAAAATAACCTCAGATTTCCGAAGTTTCAACAATTAATTAAATAACCAATTTTTAAATAAAACTACGAAAGTTCTGAAATAAAACTGACATTAAAGTGTGTGATTAAACTAACAGCGTCAGAAAATATCGATTTTAATATTACTAAATAATGTTAAAAATTACGTGCTTGCTAAATAAATTACCCCAATAATATAAATGTGAGAAGGTGTACATATTTCTGCGTACGACTGTAAACACTAACCGAAAATAAAGCGAATTTAAGTGTTCAATTGAAATTAATGATTGAAACTGTTCTTATTAATTATAGATTTAGTCCAGCTTCCACTGAAACCAAGCGAAACTATTCAGTAATTTCACAAAAAAGTTAAACTCCTGTTAAACACAAACCAAATCGAATGTTATACTAAATATGGAAAAATAAAAGGAAGCAAAAATCATTTTTTAAGGCTAAGGTCTAAAAGTTAGGCCAAAAGGAATTCACGGATAGAGCCTGCTCTAGAATCCATAAAGTCCTGGCAAAGGATAATTCTAATATTAAAGAAGTACGTTTCGTGAAGTCAGCTAATGGCTAATTTACGGAGATCAAGGAGGTAAGTCTTAGAGAACCCATAAAACGTACCTTCCGGCCTCAATAAGTCGGAATGATGGAGATAGGCGAACTAACATAGACCAAAGGCCGACTAGACCAAGTTCTATAGATTGGGAAATAGCCAAAGTAATCATGAGACCAAACAGGAGTCTCGAAGGACAGAAGATCTGAACGTGTAGGAGCCGTTGTAGTAGGGACAAATCAAGAGAAACATTTCCCGGTAAGTCTATTTAAGGATTTGTTCAATTGCCATCTTCACAGATAGCCAGGCAGCGCTTAAGACAATTCTGTAAAGGTAAATTCTAAGCTATAAAAATACAAATGTTAGGAAAAAATAAAGTGAAATAATTGATATGCCAGATAAGTTTTTAAAGCACAATATTTTTATTAACTATCTAAATGATAATAATGAATACAGAACTGTATTTTCGCTATGTTGAATAAAGCTATTGTTTAATTTATTTCTAATAAATACTGCTGAAATTACTGCAGTTCCACCCGTACGTCGCATATTTTCGGTAGGCATTTTTTATTGTCTTGCAAATTACGAATTTTTACTCTTCGAGTAAAAGAAGAGTTAATAGTTGATTATCAGAAATATAAAGACTTGAATTTTGAAAACTTCTTCTGACTTGAAGACCAAAACATCAAAGCAGTTCAAAGTTTACAGTTGTCGTTAGTTTACATTGTACAGTAGGATGTTTCAGTCTCCAATTTGTAAACCACAAAAATTTGTATTTTAAGGAAGACTTTCGACCTAGAGGCCGCCACTTCTAATAAAGTATTTCAAATTATACAATTGTGGTTAATTACCATTATAGTAATTACAAAACGATAATGTTACAAGAAAATACCTTTGGAACAATAAATTTAGTCTGCTGCTAATTTGGTCGAAAATCTGAAATTTTTCTTGTTCATACGTCGGCTTACGGCCAAAACAAGTTGACTCCACTTTTTAAACTTTTGACAAATCTACGTTTTAAACTTTAATTTGAAATGAAAAATTGTCTGATTTTTGCAGCACTTGTCGGGTTTTTGCTGCAAAGTTAGTTACCTTTAACGTATGCTTTGTTAATACGTTAGCAGGTGGCATTCGGAGCAAACATAATAATTTATTGAATTATTTTATTATAATATAATTTGTTTAATAAAATATAAATAAGAAAAAATATTTTGTTACGCAGACGACGCAATATTGATAGCCCAAGATGAAGATAGTCTGCAAAAACTAGGCCACAGATTTAACATAAGAGCAAAAGAATTTAATATGACAATCTCATTTCAGAATACAAAAACAATAGTAATCAGCAAAGAACCAACTAGATGTAAAACAGAAATTGATGGCATCAGTATTGAACAAGTAATGGGAATAAAATTACACTGTCCAGCTATGGATATAGTATGAACTTACACTGCCCAGCTATGGAGACCTCGTAAATAAGTGAGAGATTAAGTACAAAAAGCAAATAGACTGACAGGATGCCTTAATAACACTATATGACGAAACAGGCACATTAACACCGAGATGATGTCAAGAATTTATAAAGCCAGTGTAAGACCAATAATGACATATGCCTCAGAAACAAGACCCGACACAGCCACAAGACAAAGGCTACTGGAAACGGCAGATATGAAAGTACTGAGAAGAATTACAGGAAATACGCTGAGACATCGAAAGAGAAGTGAAGATAGAAGAAAATGTAACGTATTGTGTATAAACAAATGGAACTCAATAGTAAAAAAGAATGGAATAACTACATAAGTAGAATGAGGGAGACCCGTGTCGTTAAAATAGCAAGAGATAAGTCAACAATCGGCAGAAGTATCCGACGACCGGGCAAAAGATGAAGTGACAACCTTCCACAGAGGTATTAATCCGCCAATATATACATCAATATATATATATATATATATATATATATATATATATATATATATATATATATATATATATATATATACAGTAGACTCCCTCTATAACGAGAACTGAAATGACAGACTAATTAGCTCGTTATATAAAACATCAATAATACTGCATACAATGTGATATAATAGAAAAAAAAAGACAGAATCAAGTCACTTTTGTGAAAGATATAAAATGTTAAAAGAACAATATTATAAAATACGAACAGGGTTCCAAAATAGCACTGATATTATCTAATAAAAGACATTACTATTATTTATATTTAACTTTATTAACAGATTGACTGCCATGTGCACCATATGGTGTACTCTATCATATCCATAAGCATTTGGGAAAATCTGTAGTGATAAGATTTTATAATAAATTTTGTGGAAGTTTTGAAACCAAAGTTTTCAGTGTTTTATTGATATATAAAATGAATTTCCATCAAGTAACGGTCGAATCCATCACTTATAAAAAAAAGTTAATATAATATTCGACAATAATTTCATAACAATTACCTGGCAAGAACAGTGCATTTGCTACTCTTCGTGGATCAGAGGGGTCAGTGCAGTCATCCCTTTCTATATTACTCAACGCGTCGTCATTATTCGCTGTAAAATTGGGTTCTAAATCACTATCATTAAACTCACTTTCACTTCCTATAGAAGGCGTAGGAATCTCTCTGTATAATCGTAACACACGTTCAGTTTCTCGTTCATCCAGCTTGCTAAACCTTCAGTCAACTAACAAGAGCTAATATTCCTATAAATAGTTCAACACTTGCAAGATCCGACCGCATCAACTCCGTGGCGAATCGGGATGGACAATGTCAAATTAAATTAGATTTGTGAAGCCATGAGTACCACATTGGTGCACATACTATATTTGTTGTCCGTTGCAAAAAAATACCATAGAAGACTCAAAATAATATATCGATAATCAAATATTTAAATAAAAAACTGATTTAACAAACAATACGGTACGGCCCCCAGGACCGATATACAAACTTAATATACTGCTGTGTACACAAACTTAAATGTGGCGACTGTCCAAAAACTTATGTAGGTCAAAGCGGTAGAACTTTTAACACACACGTAGCAGAATATAAGGACTATTAATAATAGAAAAACAGATTCTACATATGCACTTCACCTTCTAGATTATAATTATACTTTTAATGACGAATTTCAAATTCTTCATATTTAAAATAAAGGCCGCTATCTTTATTAGAATTTATGGAAATTAAATTTAAAAACACAGACATAATCCTGAATAACTTGAGACAAACAGTTCTCCCGTCCTCAACTTAATTCGTTAAAGACTATAAAGTGTAAATACATACCAAAAATTCTCCGAATGTTAAAAGATGTTTTAGTGCAACAATGGATTCTCACTAACAATGAAGAAACTTGCACATGTCTTGGATTGGTATTATGGATGGGACTTTACCAAATGCTATCAATTTCACATTACTGGAAAAAAGATAACTATTTGTTGACCATTAAAGTAAGCGACTGCATATCAAGAAACCGATTTGAACTGTAACTTAGTATGGTACATTTCTCTGACAATTCAAAAGCACCTGAAGGCGATAGAATACATAAGGTCCAAAACATAATTGATGTGATATTAAAAAACTTTAATATTGCTTTCTGCCCAGCCCAGTATGTACGTATTGATGAATCTATAACTCCTTTTTTGGACTTTCTTTCCGTCAATACATTCAGAATAAAAAGCATCGTTACGGAATAAAAATATTTAAAACTTTGTTCTGAATCATACTATACGTTGCAATTTAAAACATACGGCGTAAAAGAAGCAGTGGATGATATGACAGTATCAGAGAATTATGTATTTAATGGCTCTTTATTTAAATTTTGGACGTACATTATTTACTGACAACGTTGGTACACGGGTGTACCAATCACACAAAAGTGGAATTAGCTTGTTTTGTATAACAGTAATATATTCTTAGTATATATTACTGTTAGAATAAACATGTTATTATTTTTAACAAGAATGCGTGTTATTCGCTTTTGCCCTATTTTTTGCATTAGTTTAAAAATTTTGCATTTAAAAATAAAATAAATAAAAAACACACACATACCACAAGGTACCGTTCTGGTGCGTTTTGGTATGTCTGTTTTAATCTCTCTGATTTCCAAAAATGCTTCTTATTTGACGCTGAATTTTCTCTAGATTAGCTTTGATTTAAGAATGTCAACAACCTGTTTCGGAAGTACTTTAGCTAGTTTAATATTAATCTAATACGCTAGACTTTGTGAAATGCTTTCGAAATATTAGTGAAAATGTCTGAACAACTTAATTTGTCTTCATAAACTTTATCGATAAAATCAATAATACTTTTAGATTAGGAACTAGGAATTAAGAATTTTTCTGTGAATAAAAAGGTATGGTCTCTATAATAATGGCAAATAGTTTTGATCTGATTAGTATATGATATTGGCCTATAAGAGAAGATATGATTTAGTGACTTTCCTGGCTTTGTTATCATTATGACTTTAGCTAGTTTCCAAGCATTTGGTTTCAAGATAAGTTTCACCACTGTTTTTTGGTTAAACTTCTAAAAATGTCTTCTGTTTAATATCATAAACTCACGCTTTTTTGGTTGACGTTTGTCTTGATTTAGTTAGCTACTTTGCTGGGGGTTACTGGTCTGGTAGTAAGCTCCAGGTTTAATTGCTCCAATTTTGGATCAATATCTCCAAAGCTTTTCTGATTTTGATCTAATCGAAAAGTTTCTACTAGTTGGGCAGCGAACGTAGCAGCTTTCCGTTGGTTAGGTATTTTCTGTTCTTTTAATAGGGGAACAATGAACGCATATTATTTTGTAACTTTTTAGTCGCTTTCTAAAGCGACTCCAAAGTTTCTTTTTTAGTTTTTACTTTCGCTAGGTTTATTTGAATCGATCCTTCTTTATGCAACAACATTTTCTTTCTTAGTTTTTGTGGCATTATTCTATTCTAGTGTATTCTTATCATCAGATCTTGTCAGCCGATATTCTTTCGCATTATTTTTCTTTTCAGCCATCAGTTCTCTTATATAGGATAGTTGTCTTGAACTGTTAATCTTTTTATTGTGGTATTATATATAAGCTTTATGTTGCTTGCCCAATTTCCACTATAAATTTTCCTAGTTCTTCCTCTAGTTGATCTCAATGTTATCAGAATATTACGTTGTATGGTTTTCTCCATATCATCTTTAAAGCTTTCCCAGTCGGTTTTTCTATTGTTTAACGTTGAGTTTTACCCTTTTAATGACATGTTAACTAAATGTGAGGGTAACCGCTGAGTATTCTGAATCCAAGTCAAAGTTCTCTTCTGTTATTAGTTTGTGGAGATTGTTGTTAGCAGGAAAAGTCCAACAAAGCAGGTATTTTATTTTGTTATGTTGGGTAATACTTAGGTTTTCCAGTCGATACACATATACATTAAAGTTCTGTACCAGCTTGATGCAGTTATTTTCCTTTGACTGTGGTTAATTTTGAGTCCCATGGTTTTTGTTCGCTTGCTCATAGTTCTGAAGAAGTTTTAGCCAAAGAAATGGGATTTAGGTTTTTCTGCTTCTTTTTTTCCATTAATTGTTGTTTTCCATTTTACTTCATTGTAAATTTCTTCAGAGTTTTATAGCCAGTTTTTCTTCATGTGTTTCATACAGAATTATATTAAATAATAAATCATTATTTTAGTAAAATTATAAGTCTTATTAGTTTCTTCTTGTTTGTTATAAATCATAACAAATACGTAAATTTTGCGTTGCCATTTTTACAAAACATGTTCGATATTTTCTAAACTGGTAATTCACTTAATATTAATTTCCTAATATAATCTTATTTTGTTTCTAACATGCAGTGTGTCTGCTACGTAGATGATATAGAGGATCGGGCCAAGTACACTCCACTGAGGCACGCCAGACCTTAGTGGGTGTAGAGTTGTAGTTTTGTCTTGATACCTTACTTGAAAGTGTCTATTTTGAAGGTAGGATTTGAGAATAAGGAAAATGTTGTTCGGTAAGCAACAGTTTTTTCTCATTTTGTATAATAGTCCATCGTTAAGTGTTTTCATCCTTGCACTTTCTAACATCCTTTTTGCCCTACCCGTGTCAGGTCGTGTTTCTTTCGCGTATGTCATTATTGGCCTGATGACTATTTTGTAAATTCTGTCTTTCATTTCTTTCCCGACATTTTTATTTCTCCACATTGTTTCATCCAGGCAGCCTGTGGCTCTGTTTGCTCTATTCACTTGATCTTCCACTTCAGTTTTGAGCTATCCCTAGCTAGATAATGTGATGCCTAGATATTTCAACTCACTTGTTAAATCACTTATTCTATTAGCTGACCTTCCAGCTCCAATTTAGATCTTAATAAATTTGCTTTTGTAACCATGGATTTTGTCTTTTTTGGTGAAATTAACATGTTAAATTTTCTGGCGGTTTTATTAAATTGGTGAAGCATACGTTGTAAATTGTCTTCACTTTAAGAGAATAGTATTGCGTCGTCTGCATAGCAGATTATTTTAAGTTGTTTTTCTCCCATTTGGTATCCTTTTTTAGTTCTGACTTTTCTTATTATTTCATCCATAATCAGGTTGAACAATAGAGGACTCAGGGTATCTCCCTGTCCTATCCCATTGCCAGCTTCAATTGGGTTGATTCGTTCTTCTCCCACTTTTACTTTTATTGTGTTGTTTTGGTAAATATTTTCAATTGTTTTAATCATTCCTAGAGGTATCTCTCTTGCGTAAAATAAGTGGATAACGACTTTTAATTTGACCTGGTTAAATACCTTCTTAAGGTCCACGAAACATAGATATATACTCTAAATCCAAATTGATGATTAGAAATTAATTGATTTGCTTTCAGAATTGGTTCTATTTTCTCTACAAGTAATTTTTCTAGTAACTTGGCCACAACAAAGAGGCCACAGATAGGATGTTGTTTGTTCAGCAGGTTTTCCTGGGTTAGGGATTAGTGTAATTTGGGCTTCTGTCAAATGGAATAATTGTCCTGCACTTAACATCTCAGTCCATTTATAAATGTATTTTAACCAAGAAACGTGTTTTCTTCCTCCACCTCTACAGCCTTCTATTTTGCCTTTAGGGACCTTTTAATATGTTAATCTAATTTGGGCTACCTTCCACAAAAAAAAGCGGAAAGTATTCCGTCCTTAAAACAGCATTGTATATTTGTGTTAAATAGACAAAGTCCCTTGTGGACCAAAGTCCCTTGTTCGAAAGTTCATTCAATTTTAGCACTAATTAATGCAAACTTGTGCCTTAGTTAACGGCACCATTTTAAAAAAGTAGTTCCAGTTGATATGGAGTTTGCAGAAATGCTTTCACTTTATCTCCAACGTCGAAGTTATTTTCAGCGGGATATGGATGGAAGAATTCTAAACGTAGCCCTGTATATTTGAAAATATTTTTATACTTGACCACCAATTTTTATACTAAAACCACTAATATTCTTTAGGTTAAAGATGTAGTTAAAAACGAGCCAGAAAAAAAATCGCCCGGAATATATAATCCCTCAGCTTACTATATAAAGAAGGTAACCACGATACCATAATGGCACTACAGCAGCTCATAAAAGAAATATGGACACAGAAATCCCTCCCCAGTGATTCGAGTATTAAAATACTTTGCACCATACACAAAAAAGGAGATACCTTTGAATGTCTTAACCACAGAGGAAATAACGCTTCGAATGCAGCGTATAAAATATTTTCCACAGTGTGCCACTGTATGGCACCATATGCAGTACGAATAGTAAGAAAATACCAGGCTTGTTTCAGATGTAGTAAATCGACAATTCATCAGATTGCAACCCTGAGACAAATTTTAGAAAAATCAGCGGAATATGGCATAGCTACTCATAACATATTTATAGACTATAAAGCAGCTTACGACTCTGTCAATAGAAGAGAAATGTCCAAAGCAATGATAGAGCTAGGAAAACCAAATCAGTTGGTAAATTTAACAAAACTAACTATTGAAAAAGCTGAATATGGAGTACGAATCCAGGGTGAACCGTTTGAACCATTTAAAACAAATATCGGGCTGCGTCAGGGAGACCATCTCTTCTCTATACTGTCAAGTATGCCTTTGAAAAAAGTAATCGTATCTCATAAATCACAACCACCGGTTCAATATATAATAAATCAGCGCAAATCCTTGCCTATGCTGATGATATTAATATTGTTGGAAGAATGGAAAACGCTGTACTTGAGGCATATGTAGCACTAAGAATTAGCTACAAAAATGGGTTTAATAATAAATACCAACAAAACGAAGTTTATGAAAATAAGCACGCAACCACAAATCCTACATTCATAAGACAGAAATTCATGAGGAGGCTAGGACCGACGCAGTGTTGTAAAGCCAGAATGATAATAATAATTATTATTTCTAGATGTTTTAAATATGATTATTTCTGGCATAAAGTTTTTTCTGTTAAATGTTTATAGAGCAAAAACAAATACATATAATTCCTTCTATAAAGTATAATATCACTTAAAACAAAAGATTAAATTGTATTCACAACCTTAGCACATCAAAATTAACAAGTTATTTTGATAAATCTACCTATATTACAAAATTTGTTTTTAAAAGCTACTTACACTATCTTTATTCTGTGCTTTTCTTATTTGTGCTGTATTTGCTTGTTGCCTCTGTGAGTCCAGATCAGGAGCGCTGCTCCAGTGGGTATGCCCCATCATTCTGTCATCATATAAAGAAAATCTTGCAGATTCAGTTGCAGCTTTACCTCTAGTACGACGCACTGAAGGTGGTACATCACCAGGGGTTTTAACCCTTTGAGAAGGGTCTTTCAGTCTTGACAGATCACTGGTTGAAGAAAATACCTGTGATATAGATTGTTTTAATTGTCTTGAATTAATTTTATTATTTAATTTCTATTCAGAGAGATGATAAACTTGTTCAAACCGTTCTTTTAAAACCATAGTTTAGTATTGCTTTAATTGGTACACAAATACACAATACGATTTTTTAAAACTAAAATTACGAATTTTTTTTGACCACAACTCATGTTTTTATTACTTTACTAGTTTTGTATCTTTTTGTAAAAAGTACAATTTTCTATATCTAACAACAGGGACAAAGATTAAATCAAATAATTTGTTATGATAAATGGGATCAAGATGTGTAATTTCTGCAAAGGTGATCAGAAAATGTAAGAAAATGATCATGACATAGAAATATGATAGATAAAATACTTAACGGGTTTACACATTTTTTTAATAAAACTTAAATTAATACATATATATATATATATATATTATATATATATATATATATATATATATATATATATATATATAGAGAGAGAGAGAGAGGGCTAAGATTAATACTATTATACAAATTATTATTTACCTAACCAGACTTCCGAGTTGAACCGCGTTGATTTTCATTGCGCCGAGCTTTCGACATCCTCTCTGATGTCTTCTGCAGGGCTTCCGAGGTCTCAGTCTCTCGAGCCTCCAGACACTACTACACTGATCAATATTCACTTCACTACTTCCATTGGGAACAGGGGACGGTTTATTTTTACCGTCGATGGTGACGCGGCCTGGGTGGAAGTTCATTTCCGACAGTGGGATTTTGATTCGAAGAAGGAGGGGCGGTATTTTCTTTATGCGAGGTCTCCATATAGAAGGTAACCGTATGGCGTCATCTCTTTTATTGAGACAATTTGTCCTTTTTCCAATTTCTATGGGTTCTCGGATAATTCTTGGTTTATAGAATCGGATGGTGGCTATGGTTCTGAAGTTTTCAAAATGAATTTTGTGACCTGTATGAAGATGGTTTTAACCTAGAGCTGAAATTGAATCGGAATTGCGAACAGAAATGGAATGTTCATAAATCCTATTTTGGACTCTACTTATTGTTTGGCCTATATAGGATCGGGGACAGTCTGCATAAGGAATTTCATAAACTCCGTGTTATTCATTTGGAATGTTTTTTTTCTATTTATCGGACTTATAAATCAAGAGGAAGAAAAACAATATTTACCCCCCAACAAAAACTTTCATCTCTTCGATCAATCAAAAACAACATTCCAAATGAACAACACGGAGTTTATGAAATTCCTTGTGCAGACTGTTCCCCCTCCTATATAGGCCTCACAAATCGTAGAACCCAAAAGAAGATTTATGAACATTCCATTCCTGTTTGCAATTCTGATTCAATTTCAGCTCTAGGTCAACACCATCTTCATGCAGGTCACAAAATTTTGTGTGATTTTGAAAACTCCAGATCCATAGCCCCCATCAGCTTCTATAAACCAAGAATTATCCGAGAAGCCATCTTCTTCTTAAAGTGCCTATCCGTTCCGGATGTTGGCGATCATCACGGCTATCTTTACTTTATTTACTGCAGCGCGGAACAGTTCAGTGGTGGTCGTGTTATACCCCTTTCGTAAATTTTGAAGCCAGGAAATGCGTCTTCTTCCCGGTCCTCTCTTACCATTTACCTTCCCTTGAAGAATCAGCTGGAGAAGGCCGTAACGTTCTTGATTTCTCATTACATGTCCTAAATATTACAACTTTTTAGTTTTGACGGTCATGAGAATTTCACATTCTTTCCCCATTCTACGCAGGACCTCCACATTAGTAACTCTGTCAACCCAGGATATACGTAAGATACGCCTATAACACCACATTTCGAAGGCTTCGAGCCGATTCATAGATGCAACAGTCAGTGTCCATGCTTCCATTCCGTAGAGCAGAACTGTGAATATGTAGCAGTTCAATAGACGAGAAGCCATAGAAATTGAAAAAAGGTCAAATTATCTCAATAAAAGAGATGACGCCATACGGTTAACTTCTATATGTAGACCTCTCATAAAGAACATATCGCCCCCTCCATCCTCGAATCAAAATCACACTGTCGGAAATGTCGTGCCAACTCCTGTGCCAATCCCCTAACCCCACGCCAACTTCCAACTAGGCCACGTCACCATCGACGGTATAAATGGACCGTCCCCTGTTCCCAGTGGCAGTAGTGACGTGAATATTGATCAGTATAGTAGTGTCTGGGGGCTCGAGACTGAGACCTCGGAAGCCCTGAAGAAGACATCAGAGAGGATGCCGAAAGCTCGGCGCAATTAAAATCAACGCGTTTCAACCTCGAAGACTGGTGAGTTTAATATTAATTTGTATAATAGCATTAATCTTAGCTATAGTTTTAATTGTACTAACCGCGGAAATATTTCCGAATATATATATATATATATATATATATATATATATATATATATATATATATATATATATATATATCCTAAACTATTAAAAAGGAGTTTTGGCTATATTTTGTATGAGATTATTTCAATCTTAAACAACTCCAAACAACAACCAAAAATTAACGTAAGAATGCTACAAAACGAAGAAATAAAAAACGAAATAAAAAATAATGTAAATGTTAATATGCAAAAAACACTAACTGACAACAAACAAATTATGGATGTAAATAAAAAGTGGTGTAATATAAAAAACACATTACTGAAACCAGCTCAAGAAAGTTTAATAGAACATAAATCAGAGGCTAAAAAACACTGGATGACAGAAGAAATACTATTACTGATGGAAGAAAGAAGGAAATATAAAGGAAAATATCTACAGAAGTATAAAGAAATACAACGAATAATTAAGGAAAAAATCAAAACAGCTAAGGAAATCTATTTGATGAAGCAATGTAAAGAGATAGAAGAACTAAAAACAAAATATGATATGAGAAATATGCACAAAAAAATTAGAGAAGTGACTGGAATGGGTCGAAATAGACAGCAAGGACACATAAAAGACAAAAAAGGAGTACTACTAGTAGATTTACCAGAGAAGTTAAGGCGATGGGAGGAGTACGTTAGAGAACTTTTCCAAGATGAAAGAGGTGAAATGCAGAAAACACAAGAATTAAATCCTTTAGAGATACAGAAGATCACGATAGATGAAATCAAATATGCTATCAAAAACTCTAAAGACAATAAGGCAGCTGGATTAGATGAAATACCAGTAGAACTGTTAAAACTAGTGGAAGAGGACAACTTGGAAGTATTGGCAGATTTATTCAACACGGTGTACGATACGGGAATAATACCACAGGAGTGGCTAAAGTCAGCATTTATAACCATCCCTAAAGAACAAGCAGCAAAAGAGTTCTCTGATTATCGAACACTGAGCCTCATGAGTCATACTTTAAAAGTTCTGCTAAAAATAATACATAAGAGAATATACGAAAGGCTAGAGGAGGATATTAGCGAGACGCAGTTCGGGTTCCGAAATGGAATGGGTACTCGAGAAGGACTATTTGCCATTAACATATTAATTCAGCGATGTCGGGATGTAAATGTTGATCTACACTTGTGCTTCGTTGACTACGAAAAAGCTTTCGATAAAGTAAGACATGAAAAACTAATATCAATACTTATGAACAAGCGCATTGACAGTAAAATCATAAATATAGTACAAACATTATATTGGAACCAAAGTGCCATAGTTCAAATTGATGGGCAACAGTCAGAAGAAATGAGGATCTGTAGAGGAGTTAGACAGGGATGTGTGTTATCACCACTTTTGTTTAACTTATATTCTGAAGAAATTTTCCAAAACACGCTCAATAATATCGAAGCGGGAGTCACCGTTAACGGAAAATTAATTAATAATTTAAGATATGCAGACGACACTGTGATCATAGCAACGAGTATAGAGGATCTACAACATCTTATCGAAAGCTTGAGTATAAATTGTGCTGAGATGGGAATTACTATAAACACTAAAAAAACGAAGTACATGCTGATTACAAAAAGGGCACAAAATATACATCACCTATTGACAATAAATGGTAACGTGATAGAACAAGTAGAAAAATATCAGTATTTGGGAACTTTGATCAATGAAACCAATGATCATACTGTAGAAATAAACAGGCGAATAGAGATTGCCAGATCAGCATTTATACGAATGAAGCCACTCCTAACGTGCAAAAATCTAAATTTATAGATCAGACTACGTACCATTCGCTGTTATATATTTTCAATATTATTATATGGAGCTGAGACTTGGACATTAAAAAAATGTAATTTAAAAAGAATCGAGGCCTTCGAACTCTGGTTATACCGCAGATTATTGAAAATATCATGGACTGATAGAATTACAAATAAAGAAGTACTGGAGAGGGTTGGTAAAGAAACAGAACTAATCACCACTATACAAACCAGAAAACTGGAATACCTAGGCCACTGTAGCGTTTACGCTACTGATTAATCAAGTGTCCAATTTAAAATCGTGGTCACTAAACCCCTCAAGAAATTTCTTTTGACCCGCCAGCGTTCGATTTTACATCGACCTTTCTCTACTCACGCGCTGGAGTGGCTTTGAAAGTGGGGACCGATGGATTTTGCAAAGGTGCCGGCAGTTATGGTCAAAACTCAGACGTGATAATACGCCAGTCAATCCAAGTGACGGAATTGGAACAAATAAAAATAATCTAGGAAGAATAAAATAATATTCAATTAAGTAATAATAATATCTCAGTAAATGTATAAAAATAATTAATTTAAAAAAAAAAAAAAGCAAAATGATTTAAGAGTTCCAATTAAAAAAGGAAGATTTTTTTGGCGTGTCACGTTCTCCAGTAAGTATATTATTTCATACTTATTACCTCTTTATCATCCACTAAAATTCATGGCAGTCATTGCAGTGTAGTATTTCCTAGAGATTTATTTTTAAGTTCCGAAATAATTTAAATATAAAATTTCCTTGATTTACTTGCCAAGAACAGAAGGTCATTTTTTTTATATAGTCAAACTTAAATTCTGTTTTAGTCCACGTCGTTATCATTAAGTTTTTGGTTCAATTTTTATTTAACTTTTTTTGGTGAAATATAATAGGTCCTACAATTATTGGACAGCCTTCTATATTTTTGCGCATGTTCATTGCCTGTCATGCCATGGAAATAACTTCATGAATTTTGACATGATGTTGACCTAACCTAATGTTTAATGTTGTGCTTTGGTAAAGTTGAATCCATGCTGCTACAGCTATTGAATCACATTTATTAAACTAATTAATCCTTTTAGATTCCGTCACTTAAATATTCAATATAAAATATATTATATATACACTTCAAAGTATGGTTAGCAGGTTGCTTATGTGAATCCGTGGATTTTGCAGTAACCCCAAAATATGGGACTTGTCACCATGATGAACTAGTTTTGATGTGCCCAGCTGAGTTTGGAGGGACCTATTGTTATTAAAGATAAGTTGTTGTGACCATTTGCTATTGTATATTTAATTCACTGTGAGCTATTCATATGCATATGAGTGGTTAATATCTTTGATAATTTAATTAATATAAAATATTCGGGGAGGAAAAAGGACATTTTTATAGGTTATTAGGTTAACTAAAGAATTTAGTGAGTCTGACCATAACTCATTTTCTTGGATTTCATGTTATAATACAATACATACTTTGATGTAATAATATTAAAATATTTTGGGGAGGGAAATAAATTTTATGTGGACTTTAAAATAAATAGATAAGGAGTATTGAAAACTCACTTTTAAGATAATTGTAACAGAGTTATCACTGTTGATACCTGTACAATACGTTGATTTGTTTATCAGTTTAGTAGAACTATTTAAATTTAGATTACTAAACCTTAGTGTTAAGACTTCGGCTACCCTAACGGACTATTCTTGTTAATACTAATATTTACATTTTATTTGGCCAGTGGTAGTGACTATTTGCTTGTGGAGGGGCTATTAGGTCCCATTTTATCTTTATACCCACTACCACTGTATATTTAGCTTTGCATTATATGTAAATTGGTTATACACATGTATCTATATACATTCTTTTTATAAATATATTTGTCGTTACTATTTTGAGTTTTATTTCAGTTCTACTAACCAGTATATAACATAGCAAAACAAGATTATTATTTAGTTTTTTTGTATTTCAGGTTACTATCTCCAGATTTATTTGTTACTTCAAAATCTCAACTATCGTTGAGTTGGCGCCCTTCTTTTCTCCTCTTAGTGTTCTCTTTCTATAAATTTATTCCCAGTGACCTTCTTTAGTTATATCACGTTTGACATTGTCAGGTCTCATTTCGTTTCTTGTCTCATTAGCTCATTATCCTTGTTATCTGTTGTATCTTTAAAGCCGCAATCCAGTGCATCGAAGCTAGCCCGAACACTCACTTGAGATTTAGTGTCTCTTTGGCCGTTTAACTTTGTTCCTCTGAGCTTAGCCATATTTTTAATATTTTCCTTCCTTCTCTTTCAGTTCTTCTGAACTTTGTCAATTCAAATATTTTATTCGTTTCAATTGGCTAGACCCAACGTGTGGCTTCTTTTCCACTTCTTCCTTTAAAAAAAATATATATATATATCTCCTTTAACTTTTGGTTTTGATCTTGGGTTGTTGTGGTTTTCACTGGTTGTGCTTTTAGATTTTCATTTTAACTTTTAGTTTTGTTTTTCAATTTTTTTTTGGACATTACCTTATATCTATATCTATATCTTAAATTGACTTGTTTTTGCTATATACTGTGTAGACTGAATAAATTGCTTTGTTTTTGATTGATTAAATAACAATTTAAATTAATAATAAATTAATTAAAAATTTAAATAACTAAAGTTAACTATTTCACATATTTTTACAAGTCCGGAGTAGCCAATAAGTTGAGTCACTACCTCGAAATAACAGTTTTGAAATTTTAGGTTCCTTAGGGTGTTGTAGCAGTATATGTCATTGGATTTCAAAGCTGGACCAAAGCAATTAAACATTACTGGTATAGGTATCCCTTCAGAATATTAATTTGAGGACAGAGAGTAAGTTAAACTTTACCTACTTTTACTCATTCTCTTGTATATTTCTGTTGTGTAATATGTCTGCGTTCAAGGTAGAGCATCTGTTAGCTCCTGAATTAGAGTATGAGTTGAGAGTCCGTCACTTAAACGATCCATCTTTGACAACGGTGGAAAGGAAAAGGGTAGTGTTGCGTGGTGCATTGAAGCAAACTTCATCCAATCGGAGTTTCGCTGTTCTGTCAGCTTCCCATCTTAATTTTAAGGATGAGATTGCTGAAATAGAGGTTACTCTTGCAGATCTGGTGGTCAAAATTAATTCTTTTGTTGGTTCTTCTAGTGATACTGCCTATGCTCGTTATACTTCTCGGTTAGGTCATGTTGCAGCTAGAATCCATCTGTTAGAAGCTACAACAGAGGAAGAGGAGGAAGTGAAGAGGTCTCTTAATTTCAGAGTTTTGATTCTGGAAGGTGAACTTGATTGTAAAGTGATTCCCCAGGCACAGTCAACTCCTCATAATGCTAGTGTTCCAGTCAACTCGTTTCCTTTTGTTAAGTCTGCTCCTATTCATAAATGGGGTGTGCATTTTTCAGGTCAAGATAATGAGAACGTTGTTAGTTTCTTAGAGAAGGTAGAATGTATGCGTATAGCTCGTGGTAACAGTGAGGAAGAGTGTTACTCTTCTGCTGCAGATTTATTTAAAGATTCAGCTTTTACTTGGTACCTCAATAACCGAGGTAGTTTTGCTTCTTGGCAAGAGTTAGTTGCCAAACTCAGATCAGATTTTCTTCCATATAACTATGAGGATAATCTCCTTGACGAAATCAAGTCTCGTAAACAAGCTCCACAGGAGAAAGTTACAATTTTTATTAATGAGATTGTTAGTATGTGTAAACGTCTGGAGACTCCTCTTTCTGAACCTCATATTGTCAGGATTATTAAGAAAAACTTGTTGCCATCGTACCATTCTAGTCTGGCACTTACAGATATTCCCTCGATTGCTGATCTTACAGGAAAGTGTAAGAAGTTAGAGGAAGTTTTGTCATGGTCTTCTGACAGCGTGTCTAGAGCCCCTATCCATCAGAATTTCAGAAATAACGACTCATCCTATTCTGTTAGGCCTAATTATTCTCGGTCGGGTAATGTCTCTTCTTTTAATTCGAAGCTTACCTGTTGGAATTGTCGTCAGTCAGGACATGGTTACTACGAATGTTCTGAACCTAGAATTCGGTTTTGTTATGGATGTGGACGTCAAGGTGTCCGCAAATTTGAATGCCAATTCTGTTCGGGAAACGACAGAAGGGGTGGGTTGGCCCTGGCTCCTACTCCTCGTCAAAATACAGGGAATACAAACACTGTCCAAACTCCTCAAAACCAAGGAACCAGTTTCTCGAGTCTGGATGCCCAAGCTTCCACAAGCCAAACATCTCACCCTCCACCGAAAGACAAAAAGACCACAGAACGGCAAATACCAACCGAAGAGAGGACCACGTTAGTTGAGCACGAGCACCGTAGTTCTTCTGTAGTTTCTTCCTGTAATCCCTTGTCTTCGTTTGTTGATTTAGATATAAACTCATTGTTGGTTCGAAAAAACAAGGATAATCGTCCATATCTTGAAATATCTATCTTAGGACATTCTTGTTTAGCTTTACTGGACACAGGTTCCAATATCTCTATTTTAGGTTCTCTCGGTATGGAATTTCTCCAGAATTCCAATGTAAATATAGGAATAGATCAAAGTTTGCAAGTGACTACAGCTGATGGTCAAGTTCAACCAATTTTAGGTCAATTCACTACTGAGATTTGTGTTAGTTTCTGTAAAAGAATGGTTACATTCTTTGTCATTCCGTCAGTTAAGAATTCAGTCATCCTAGGTATGGATTTTCTGAAAACTTTTAATAGTGAGTTAAATTTTACTGAATTTTCCTTATCTGTGTCTTCATTTAATATCTCTTGTGTCAATGCTGTTAAAGATATGAGTCGACTTAATGTTCAGGAATTAGAGCAGTTAAATAGTGTTATCAAATCATTCTCTTCTATATCTTCGAAAAATAAGTTGGGTAGAACTCATCTCATCGAACATCACATTGATGTGGGTTCGTCCAAGCCTTTCAGGCAATATCAATATCCCTTGCCTCAAGCCTGGCATGAAAGCCTAGTAAAGGAAGTAGATGAAATGCTTAAGTTAGGTATTATTGAGCCCAGTACTTCTTCTTTTTGTAGCCCTCTGTGGCTGACAAAAAAGAAAGATGGGACTTTTCGTGTCTGTTTTGACGGACGTAAACTTAACAGTATAACCATGAACAGAGATGCGTATCCTATACCTCGTATAGATATCATCCTGAGTAAGTTACAGAATGCTAAATTCATTTCATCTATCGACTTGAAGAAAGCATTTTTACAGATTCCACTCAGCGAAGAGAGTAAAAAGCTCACTGCCTTTGCGGTAAATGGAAAAGGATTGTATCAATTCACTACAATGCCTTTTGGTCTTGTGTCTGCTCCGCAGACGATGTGTCGGTTGATGGATTTGGTAATTGGTCCTGCTTTAGATCCATTTTGTCAATATTATCTTGATGACATTCTTGTCATTACTCCTGATTTTGAAACTCATATCTCTGTATTGCAGCAGTTGTTTCAGCGTTTAAAAGACGCAAATTTGACTATTAACTTAGATAAAAGTAGCTTTTGTCGTGAGTCTATTAAGTTTTTAGGATATGTTGTAGATTCTCAGGGTCTTCGTACTGATCCCGATAAGGTATCAGCTATTCGTGATTTTCCTGTGCCTAAAAATACCACTCAGGTCCGTCGATTGTTAGGAATGGTGGGTTATTATAAAAAATTTGTTAAGTCTTATTCGACCTTGTTGTCTCCTATCACAGATTTACTTCAAAATCGGAAAAAGGGACAAAATATTGTGTGGACTCCTGAGGCTAATGAAGCTTTCATTAAAATCAAGGAGGCTCTCACAAATTCTCCTGTTATGGTAGCCCCAGATTTTACTAAGCCTTTCTATTTGATGACTGATTGTTCAAACACAGCATCTGGTGGGGTACTCTATCAAATTGTTGATGGAGAAGAACACCCTATAGCCTACACCAGCAAGAAGTTAAATAAGGCCCAGAAAAACTATACTACAACTGAAAAAGAGTTGTTGGCTATAATTACAGGTATTGAACATTTTAGATATTTTCTTGAAGGTCGTTCTTTCACAGTCATAACTGACCATAGTAGTTTGGTGTGGTTACAAAGCATGAAGAACCCATCTCCTCGTTTGGCTAGGTGGATTTTAAAATTGGCACAATACGATTATAAAATTGTTCATCGTAAAGCTTCAGGTGTAGTAGTCGCTGATGCACTCTCCAGAACTTTTGATATTAATTTGTTAGATTTATCTTCCTTGCAACCAGATGACTGGTATCGAAAAATGTTGTATGATGTACAGAATGTACCAGGTAAATTTCCTGATTTTAAAGTTGAACATGGTGTTTTGTATAAACATGTCTTAAGTTCCATGGATGCACTTACCGGAATGTCGGATTGGAAGATAGTCGTTCCAACTCCTAATCGAGCAGAGGTTTTGGCCACTTTTCATGACCATCCTACTGCAGCTCATTTTGGTTTCTACAAAACCTTCCGTCGTATATCGGAACTCTATTACTGGCCGAAGATGCGTCAAACTGTACGTAGCTATATCGCTAAATGCAAAATCTGTGCTACATGCAAACCGACAAATCTTCCCCAACCAGGTTTAATGGGTAATTATCGACGGATTGATTTTCCATTTCAACTTATATCTTTAGATCTCATTGGTCCTTATCCTAGGTCTTATAAAGGTTCTCAGTATGCCTTAGTAGTTGTTGATTATTTCACTAAATTTCCTTTGGTTCATACTATGTCTAAGGCAACTACTTCATCCATTATCAAATATCTTGAGAATGAGGTTTTCTTAATTTATGGTGTTCCCCAGATCGTGTCTTGCGATAATGGACCACAGTTCACGGCTAAGGCTTTCCGCGATCTCATGGCTAAATACAATGTCCAAAAGATCTGGTACAATGCGAACTATCATCCACAAGTCAACCATACCGAAAGAGTGAACAAATCAATCGTGACCGCTTTAAGATCTTATTCTTTTCCTGATCAGAGAGCTTGGGATACTCATATCCACTCTATAGTACAAGCGATCAGGACTTCTTCTCACGAAATAACCAAATGTCCTCCATCTTATTTGATGTTTGGTCGTCATGTCCCTCTTTCTGGTGATTATTTTGGTAAGATTTCCGAGAATGCCAATAACTTTCCTACAATATCAGATAAGTTACATCGCCTAGACGATATTCAGCATCTTCCTGATATTTATGTAGATGTTCGCAAACGGTTGAAGGCATCTTATGCTAGAAATAAATGCCAGTATGACCTGAGAAAGCGAGCCTTATCTTTCAGAGTTGGAGACTCCGTTTTAAAGAGGAACTTTGTCAAATCTGATAAAGTTAACTTTCAATCGGCCAAGTTATGTCAGAAGTACATACCTTGCACAGTTATTAAGGTGATTTCTCCTTTGATTTATGAGTTGAAGGAAACTTCCACTGGCAGGAAACTAGGAAGGTTTCATGTCAAAGACTTACTGGAAGATAAGACAGTAGGTCCACATAACTTGTCAGATAATTTTGATTCTTCATCTTCAGATGAAGATTAACTGGTCCCTTATCACTTCTGTATCAGTTTGGTTGCTTAAGATCTGTTTATCTATTTTGTTTACCTAGCAAAATAACTAGCTGTTGTGCTATTTTGCCTTCTATTTTTTTTTTTTTTTTATCTTATCTTAATGTTAGTTATTATCTTAGTTTATGGATTTGTTAATTTTGTTGTTTGTTTTCTCTTAAAAGTCCAACTGCATATCATAGGAGTACAGGATGGATATATGGGAATTTCCCCATCTTGAGTTCTGAGTTGAATAGATATTTACAGGGATAATTCGGAAAACATTACAAATATTTTCTTAAATAGTATTGTATGGTTTTGTGGACCATGGCCATAAAGCTTATGCATTCATATTTACTTACTGGGTCGGTGTTTTAGCGTGGGTTCAGGATTGATCACCCTGGATGTGTGCCCTCACTTGACTCAGAAATAATATCAATACATATTAGTTGTTCTTTGAGTGTCTCTTAGGTTGAAATTAGAATGTGTCATTTAGAATTGGATCGTTCCGATATTCAGCAGTGAGTAAGTCTGTTTAACTTGGAGGTAATCTCCTATGCTATTATCTTCGAAAGTATTTGAGTTTTAACATATCTTATTATATACAAGTTGGTTTACCTGTCTCTCTACTAGTCATATCGATTGGTAGATGTGAGTTACCTTTATCTGTACCTAAATTGAGTTTATCTGTACCTTGATGGAGTTTATCTCATACCTGTAGTAGAGTTTATCTCGTACCTTTACCTTGAGTTTATCTCGTACCTTGACTGAGTTTATCTCGTATCTTTACCTTGAGCGTATCTTTATCTTTACCTTAATTGAGTTTATCTCGTACCTTTACCTTAATTGGTTTATCTCATATCTTTACCTTAAATTAGTTACCTTTACCTGGATAAGTTTAGTTCTTATCTATATCTTATGAATATATATCTTATCTTTATCCTGATTATAGAGTCCTAAAAATCTGTCCTTTACTGTTCTTGTCGTGAGTAAAGAATTGGACCACGTCAATAGTACAGTTTGGGTATTACAGTTAGGATCTCTTTTATCTTTCCTTCTACCAAGTGTATAGTTGGTAGAAGTGAGTTTTGTGCATATCCTCTACCATGAGTAGATCTGGACTTGCAATTATCTTTTACCTTTAGTGCATATCCTTTACTATGAGTTGGGATTGCAGTTATCTTACTTACCTTTTTTTTAGCATACCCTATACCATGAGTATAGTGGGCTTGCTAGTATCTAGGCTTACTTGTGCCTTTACCGATTGTGTGTTTTCCTACCGCTGCTAAAGCAAGTAGGTGTATTGAATTATCTTTTACCTTGAATTTTCAATATGATGTTGATATCCCGAACCATATATATGTTTAGGTTTGTAGTTTCAACTAGTCCTGAATAATTAGGCCCTCATTGAACTCTATGGTGACGAATAGAATCTGGTCGCTCTAGTGTCAACGCTGGGTAAAGTTCATAGGACTTTGTTTGAATTTCGTTGTTATGAATGGTTCTTGGGAATATTTTGTTAGGGGTTGTTAATACACACTTATAATGTAGTTTTAACGATAGTTGTTTTTACTAATACTTGAGAATGTAGATAAGTAGTGTTAAAAGTTAACTTAATCTGTAAGGTTATAGAATTAAACTTAAAATGTATACCTTTTTCCTTAACCTTTGGTTTTTATTAAATTAAAATACACTATCTCATTAAAAAGAAAAAAAAAATGTATGACTTCGTCTCAGATTCTTCGTTCCATTTTTTTTTTATTTCGTCCTTGATGTTGTTCCAATTCCTGAGCAAATGGTTGACTGTTGAGGAAAATGCTTAATTTTAACGTATCAACGTTCATTGTTGATCCAGCGCTAGATCGTTCTGCCACAAAGAAGAAGAAGGGAAAAAAAAAAAAAAAAAAAAAAAAAAAAAAAAAAAAAAAAAAAAAAAAAGTTCTTTTTTTTTTTTTTTGCTGGAGATGAGGGAGAATGTAGCGTTTACGCTACTGATTAATCAAGTGTCCAATTTAAAATCGTGGTCACTAAACCCTCAAGAAATTTCTTTTGACCGCCAGCGTTCGATTTTACATCGACCTTTCTCTACTCACGCGCTGGAGTGGCTTTGAAAGTGGGGACCGATGGATTTTGCAAAGGTGCCGGCAGTTATGGTCAAAACTCAGACGTGATAATACGCCAGTCAATCCAAGTGACGGAATCCTACACCCTACCATTGTGATGAGGGGACCAAAATATGAAATTTTGAGACTGATAATACAGGGAAAGATTCAAGGAAGAAGATCTGTTGGCCGAAGGCAGAACTCATGGTTAAAGAATCTACGTGATTGGTACCAATGCAGATCGATTGATTTGTTTAGAGCAGCAAGTTCTAAAATAAAAATAGCCATTATGATTGCCAACCTCCGTAGGGAGACGGCACTCTAAGAAGATTTCAATCTTAAATCAATTTTAATACTCTTCTTTAATGTACATAAATTGAATATTCTAGATGTTTAAATGACAATGAAGACAACAAGGAAAATATAGATACAGAAAACGCATCTTCGAGCACCATTACAGCATCAGAAACTGAAACTGTAGAGTTGTTACTTGGTGATAATACTTTTTCATATGTTCCACGTAATATTTATAAAAAGTGAGTTTTTAGTTTAATTTATAAAAACAAGGATTATGATTATCTAATTAAGTATATGTTTTAGAAATAAAACCGTTGGAGACATGTCTAGCAGCGATAAATTTTTCTTTCTGCTGATGATACCAGTATTACTTAGAGGAACTCTAATATTGCAACTCTTCATGCAATTATAACTTCTGATCAACTTAAAATAAATACCTGGTCCGACTCTGATTTACTATCTTTTAACGTGAATAAGACAGTAGCATTATCCTATAAAGGAACTCTTCAACCCTTGCTTCTTAATAATAGCCGGATCAGTATCGTTGATTCTGTAAAATTTCATGGTATTTTTACAGACAACAACCTTAAATGGTTCCTTTATATCAATTTTTTAAGTAATAAACTAGTCTCAGCCTGCTAAGCAATAAGATCTGTTTTAGAGGAAATCAATTTAGCATCTTCCAATAACATATTTTTCTTTGTTCGAGTCTCATCTTCGATATGGCCTTCCTTTTTGCGGTTCTAGTACAGCTGCCCAATCTAATGTTATTTTTAAATTACAAGAAAGAGCAATACGGTATCTTCTTGGACTCAGAAGAATAACACATTGTAGAAGCTGCTTCAAATATCACGGGATTTTTACTCTTCCCTCTTCGTATATTCTAGAAACTATTTTCTTAATTGGTAAATACCTACATGTTTTTCTAACAAGACCCAATCATGACTACTCCACCAGAAATTCAACCTTTGATGTGTAATTATCGATCCCGTTCACTGACTTAGTAAAGAAATCTATATTATATTCGGCAAAAAAATTATACAATTATCCCCCTCTGCAACTTACAAATTCTATCCTTAAGTTCCGTAAAATGACAAATATATATATTTGTGTATCACCTGCATGTGTGCTGCTGCTGTGTATATGCAGCAACTAAAACTTATTCGTAAACTATTTCGTAAGGTTGTATTATGCAACAATTAGATTTTGCAATGAATTGTATATTTTACTATCTTTTATTTTGTGATATTGACGATTTTTGTAATTTTAGTAAATTTTAATTATTGTTGTTTTTTTTTACTTCTTGTAAGCATTGTATAATTTTCAGTGACAATAAAGCATATTTCTATTTTAGAACCCTACCCGTTCCATAAGGTTTAATGTGTTTTATATATTGTTGTATATGTAGTTTGTTGTTTATGTTTTGTTAAACAATGGTTTATGGTTTTATTACGTTTATTAATATTTTCTTAAATGCATATTCCTGAATTTTATCTTTCTTCTGTCTACTGCTATGTCTAACGTGACATACTAATGTTGCCAACTAATAATTAAGCTGGAGTTATACAACATAATTCACTATATTTTTTCAACTTATCACTCACTGGATAAGAGCAGAACATACTCAATACCTTGAACAGGTTAATGTTTGGGGAAGAATTTTTTAAACTTTTTATTGCTTGTGTGATATTTTAGTTTAAATAAAATATTATATAAAGTACTTTACGATTTTATTTACTCCATCTTTATTCTTTTGTGTAAATTAATTTTTATAAATATATTTCTATACACTGAAAATTAAAATTATTCACCGTTTGTTGTTTCTCACTTATTCGAAATATTTCATATGTTTACGATACTAAAAATAAAAGCAAGCAAAAGCAAAAGTCAAACCAATAGTCATTATTTATTCAAGTGAAAAAACTGTTTCAAATAACTTTCAAATATTGGAAGGTACGTTGCTAGCTTAAAAGGAAATGTCACAGTCTATCACCTCGTCTCTTTCCCCGCGCCAATAAACTTTTCGACTTCAAATTTAGGTGAACAGAGTGCAGGGCATGCCTAGTCCATCTTTATTTATACGTCCATGAGAAAAACACACCCAGTACCGTTTGTTAAAAATTTGAAAACCAAATTGCAACATGTTAGATATTTTGACGATTACAAAGAAACAATTAGAAACCGTCTGAAAGAAGGCGCAGCTTTATGGTATGAAAGCAAGGAAGATGAGTTTAAAAATTGGACAGATTTTGAAAATAAATTTCTCAACTATTTCTGGGGAAAAAATAAACAGAGAGAAATCAATCAAGAGCTACAGAATGGAAAATATCACGAAAAAATGGGGATATCTGAAGAAAGATATGCTTTGCAGATATATAACAATTCAAAATATCTGGAATACAAATATTCTACCGAACAGCTGGTAGAAATGATCAGCAGACATTTTGAGGAAACTTTGGAAGATCACGTGATTTTGAGAAACTATCAAGATATTGATAGTTTGTGCCAATTCCTTCAATTAAAAGAATCGAAAAGAAGAGAAATGAGAAATAGAAGACAACATGACCAATATAATGGACCTGAAAGAAGGTATCCATCAAATTATGACCAGAGACACCGACATCCCAGATCAACAAACGAATATAGGCCGAGAAATTACAATAATTACAATAGACAACAAAATTACGATAACAGGAATGACACACAAAATAGAACATACAAAAATCACAACAGGAATAGAGCTGCACAAAATCCTCCGAATAGGAATACGAACGAACAAAGGGACGATAGAAATAACCAGAGCTTCCAACAACAAAATAGAAGGGAGATTAATCATGTAGCAATAGGAAACGAAAGACAAATTTCTAATTCTAATCTAATATCTTTAGATGCATTTATAAAACATAAAGCGATTAAAATTGTGATTGCTTCTGGATCGGAGATATCGCTAATCAATAAAAAACTAGTAAAAGAATTAAATTTGGACAGATTTGTATATAAGATTCCTAGGGTTGATTTAGTGGGTGCAAACAATAAAAATTTGACGACAGTTAACGAAGGTTTGGGAGTACGGATCAGAGTGGGAGACAAATTCCATATTATGAAATGTGTGGTAATTGAAGATTTAAATCATGATATGATAGCGGGAATTGATGAATTGAGGAAAAATAATATCACCATAAATTTTTCGGAAAATAAACTGGAAATCAGAGCAGAACCAGACAACACAGAAGAAGAAGATAGCAAACCCGATTCTGGAAGGATCAATGCACAGGAAAAACGTAAAGAAATCAATATGACTGTAGAGGATAAACCGAAAGTACAAGAAAAAAATCAGACAGGAGAGAAAAGAAGAAGGAAGAAAAGGAAGAAGAGTTCGAAAAGAAAGCAGGAAAGCAAGACAAAGACAAGAGAAAAACAGGAAATAAAAAATACAGAAGAATTGTTGGCAACCGACGATAAAACAGACAACAAGCAGGAAGAAAAGGAAGTAATCAGAGAAATGAAAGGAATAGAAACATGGTGCTCGGAATACCAAAGGGAATTAGAGGATAGAAAGAAAACAAAAGAAGAAATGGCAATGATGAACGAGAATCCAGAATTTTGTGAAGAAATATTATGGACAGTGAACACATGTGAACAAAATGAGGATAAAAGAAAAATAAATTGTGGAGAAAACATGGGAAAGAAAATAGAGAAGATTTTAGAAAATCATGGAGATCTTATTAATGAAGTAAGCCGAGTGGCTAAAAATTATGAACATTCTTTTAAGGTTAAATACTTGGAAAAATTTAAATCGAAAACATATCCAATCCCGTATAAAGATAGGCAATATACGGGGTATTTTAACATTCACGACATCTATCAGTATCATAAGTAGATTTTAATAACATAGTGAAATAATTTGATCCTAGAAAACTTTTGTCATTTTTAAAATTTAACAAAGAGTTTTTGGCTGATCAAATGGAGGGGATTTGTTATGATATGTAAAATCGAGAAAAGTATTGGTTTGCTTAAAATATTTTAAAGTTCAAAAACATTAAAATAATTCAGATAAGTCAAACAATAAACTACAAACATTTCGAAGAATGAAAGTCTTTTAATTTTGGATTACCTGTATTGAACAAAACGTAAAATATGCATAAATTATTTTCTTTGTTAAAATATATTTGAATGACGTGGATAAGCTTAAGTGAAATGACAATAAGACAATGGAAGTGGGTTTCCCAAACAAATTTGTGCAGTAATTAGGACAATAGAATAGATTTTAGAAAGATATGTTTTTGTTAGTTCATAAGAATTGGTAGAAAGAAATTTTGTAAATAAGTTCTAGGAAATTTTATAATTGTAGGTAAAAATTTGTGTGTGTGATCGAAATGAAGAAATGGGAGATGTATGACGCGTTTTTATTGGATGAGATTGAAAAAGGTGGGATAGTTGGTTTAAGAATGAGACGAGAGTGAGTTTTGAGGAAAAAAAGACAGGTCAGTTGGTTTTCAAGGGTGCAAGGCGAACGACCGTTGTTCTAGGGTAGTTTCCCAGAGGTAGGAAGCAGTAACAGTGAAAGTTTGTGAGTTTTCGTGTAGTTGGTGTATCTGACAGAAGCTGATCCAGTAAAAGATTGTAAGTTATATTTTCTGGTTATATTACAAGAGTCACTGTTCAGGCCAACGAGAGATTCAGTTTATCGTAAAGAGAAGACATCTTCCAAGAGTCATTTTTCACTCAGGCCAACGAGAGATTCAGTTTATTGAGAGAAAAAGAAGCTAGCATAATTTGAAAGATTCGTGCATTTGAAGGAGATCATTAAGGACGATAAACTTGCAATAATTTGTTGTAAGATTGCTGATTACCTAGGGAGCTGCTAAGAATAGATAGTGTAGGCTACAGGAACAAGGATTTGGACCAGTCATCATCATAGAGAGATAGTTTTGTTTTTCTGCAGTTTTTCTTTCATTGATAACACAATTTTACAATTACTTTTGAAAAGACATAAATATTTTGATTAGGACATTTAGAATAATAATTGGGATTTAATAGAGTTTAACTAACATTGTTTGTACCATTAATTTTGAAGGTTCACGTACGTAAAACAAAATTTTGAGAATCATTATATGAGATATTGTTTATTGAAAACATTTGAGTGTGAATTTTATTTCATTATTTTTTTTTCAATATATAATGTTAGCTCCTATATGTTTTTTATTATTCCGGTATTCTTTGGACCTTACCTTTCACATGTAATAGCATAGATATTGAAGCACGAATATAACCCTGAGATAAGAGAATTAAAAAGTGTGATAGAATCATAGTCATCTCATTTAAATAATTTTAATTAATTAATTAATTAATTAGCTAATTAATTGCTTGGCGCACTAAGACTTTAAATATCACAATAATATATATATATATATATATATATATATATATATATATATACCGGGTGGTGAATCGTCAAACGGGCCATAGGAAACTCAATGGAAAATTTTAAATTGTTGAATTGCTGCTTCCCTATTTATTTTAGATGAAAAGTCATAAAAAACTATTTGTAGAGGACTAAATTCTAAATTAAAAACAAATGTTAAAACCGTTCTACGAATCAAATGTACTTCAAAATTTTGCAAAAATATAATAGATTTTTCAGACCACCCTTAAAAGTTAGGCCACACGTAATACAAGAATATATTATTACGTTTGTGTTTTATCATATTATGTCAAATGTTTGACAATTTGAATTGTCAATTTTTTTTATTTTATGATTAAATTATAAACAATGAATTTTACTAAATACTACTACTACTGAACAATATTACTTTGTGAACAATAAATTATATTGTTTCCAAATCGATCAATATAATGAAATGTACCTACTCAGTTGACGAAAAATATAAATGTACCTACTCAGGCAATAGCGCGAACCTTTTCCTGTCACTACCTACCGGATCTTTATTTAACGTAAGATCTTCTAATACACTAAAATTTAATTCCATGTTAAGTTATACAACAATTCAATGAATTCGAATATACTGTTACTGTGATCTTTATTCCTAATAATAATATACGATAATTTCTAAACATAAAACTATAACAAATGTTATAAAAAAACATGAATAAAACATTTTTATTATTGCTGTTTTCTCCTTAACTGAGTACATTTTTTAATCAACTTAATTTTTCTTTTAAACAATAAATCACAAAATTTTGGCCATTTAAATCATAGATAAAAATATAATATAGTTGATTTAAATATTGTCAAATATTAGAAACGTCAATATGACAAAACGCAACACGTAATACACATTCTTTTCACGGCGTCTGGCCTGAATTTTAGGGGTGGCCTGAAAAATGTATTATATTTTAGCAAAATTTTGGAATAAGTTTAAGTCGCAGAACAATTTTAACAATTGTTTTCGATATGTATTTGAGTCCTCTACAAATAGTTTCCCATGACTTTTGGTGTAAAATAATTAGGGAAGCAGGAATTCAACAATTTAGAATTTCTCATTGAGTTTCCTATGGCCCGTTTGACGATTCACCACCCTGTATATATATATATATATATATATATATATATATATATATATATATATATATATATATATATATATATATATATATATATATACATCCCGCCATCATTCTAAACTCTTTTCACGTTGCAGTAATTTAGCATCATCAAGAAATGCTATCATATTCACATTATAAGTCGTGTATATTCGTTTAGTGTCTTCTTTTCGGCTTGACACCGTTCTCAGGTTTTTCATATTTAGATTTTTTTATATATTTATTTTATTATATTCAACAGTCATTTTAAGCTCTATCGGTAAAATTATTGTTTCTTCCGTCAATACAGTATCACTAGATGTTGCCAAAAAATATATATTTATTTGAAACACAGTAGGTAAATAAATATCGATCGGTTTAGGTAGAGTTTAAAGACTGAGATACAACCTTAGTGACCGGTTTAGGGTTCTCGGATTTAATAGGCATATTTAATTTAGCAGGTACTTCTTCCCAGAGAATTGTGAAGAATTTTGAATGAACGATCGAAACGATTCAACATTTATTGTGACACGTTCGTCTCCAATAAAATATGTTGATGTATACACGGTCCCGGTTAGTTTTTTAAAATTAGTATTAATTATTGGTTAAATTTTGATTGTTTATGTAGAATATATATGGTTTTTTGTTTCAAATTAAATTTAAAATATATTGTATATGTATATGTATTGGGTATGCTACCAGTGCATTATCATGTTTATTTGTTTTCTATTAAAATAATAAACAACTAAATGTATAATGTTTTATTTATAATTATAAAATTTGTGGAAATGTTGCCAAAGTTGAAAATACGCAAAGCAAAATAAAAAAAAAATTATAAAAAACTTTCACTTTTAACATTAGAATGAATAACTGAAACTAATTTGCAGCACGTAGTTTTTCGTAAAACAATTTTTGGAAAATTTTAAGGTAAATGGTGGACTACCGGTTTTTTAATAGGTAGATACTTGGGAAAGACTCTCAATGACCGAAAGTTTTAAATCGGAAAGGAAAATATTCTTTTGATATCTACTGTTATATAGGAAATATGCATTCAGCAAGATGAGCTGAAAAATATGCACTTGTTTAACTTTTTGTACCACCTTATTTTCGAATAAATAGTAGCTCAGTATTTGTTCACGTAAGTCTATACCAAATTTATATTTATTATGTTAAGCAATCAAATTTCTCAGATACCAATTCTGTTTGATCTAGTTTTCACAATCTGACAACCAAATTCTGAATATATCATGTATAAATACCTCGTTTATCTTTGCACTTGGTCATACATATTCCTTCAGGACTGTAAATACTGACCACTTCACGTTTTTTTTTTAGTTTCTTTGACAAGTGGGGATAGTCTTTTAGAAAGAGAGAACACAAACAGAATTTAAGACTCTTCTCGGGCTTATATTCCGTATGGGGACAATTAAGATGAACCGTCTGAACGACTACTGGCAAAGTACTAATAACTTCTATAATAGTATTGACTTGACTAGACAATTGCTCATAGCCCATATTAAGAAATAACCGAATAGACTATCCCCACTTGTCAAAGAAACTAAAAAAACGTGAAGTGGTCAGTATTTACAGTCCTGAAGGAATATGTGTGACCAAGTGCAAAGATAAAAGAGTCATATACATGATATATTCAGAATTTGGTTGTCAGATTGTGAAAACTAGATCAAACAGAATTGGTATCTGAGAAATTTAATTGCTTAACATAATAAATATAAATTTGGTATAGACTTACGTGAACAAATGCTAAGCTACTATTCATTCGAACATAAGGTGGTACAAAAAGTTAAACAAGTGCATATTTTTCAGCTCATCTTGCTGAATGCATATTTCCTATATAACAGTAGATATCAAAAGAATATTTCCCTTTCCGATTTAAAACTTTCGGTCATTGAGAGTCATTCCCAATTGACTACCTATTAAAAAACCGGTAGTCCACCATTTATCTTAAAATTTTCCAAAAATTATTTTACGAAAAACTCGATTTCTCTGAACAACTTTGTGAAAGTATTTCGCCAGAATCAGTCAGAGTCACTTCCACTATTTATTTAATCTACATCGTCCTCGTCAGACGCTTCTAACAATGATTATAATTCAGCAGTGGTCAATCTACGTTTATGTTCACATCTAGCTTTTTTAGATGTCGAAGGCATATTATTTACATTCATTTTTTTACAAATACTATAACTCAAAATCAAATCCAATACTATAAGGACACTTGAGGCACAGTACGTTTTTAACTTAAAAATAGTTCTTTTATAAGTAAAATTGTTTCTTAATGTGCCTCATGTGCATGCTAAACACATTGCAGTTTTGCCCTCACATTCTTCATAGTAGGTTTTAACTTTTTTAACTTTTCTATGGCCGTTCTACTAGTCATGCTTCTTCTTAAAATTTTGTAACATCTTATACATTTTCTTCTCTTTTTATTATCTACATCGCTTTGCCTGAGATGGTATTTTTTGGGTGTAACTGGTCGTGAGGGTTCCAAAATTTTTTTATTTGCAAATGCCTTTTTCTATTATTTAGCAACTAAGCATTATTATATATTAATTCCACTGCCACTTTCCGATGCCACTTCCGAATTTTGCGTATTGGGCTTTGGTAAGAAGCCATTTGATCATTAAAATCAATACTCCTTTTCACCAAGTTATAATTGAGAATAGCTTCTGGTTTTAGCGCTTGTGTATAATTTTTCTTTTCACCTGATTAAACCGAGATACAACTATTATGTTTAAATGTTGTAAGGATTAAAACTGGTCTTTTGTTGACCCATTTTTGGTTTTACATTTTTTGTAGTAGAATATCTACACATAAATTCGTTTCTTAAACCATGATTTCCATTCATCGAACAATATTCTAAAAAAATGGTGTTTTTACGTCGTCCGGAATACTATAAAGTAGTTCTCTTTCACAAAGCTTTGGAAATATGGTTTACATTCTATATTTAGAAAAAATTTTTACTGCAACTCTTGTTTCACCTAAACTAAATTAATACCCAAAACCAATAATCTATTTTTTTTTTATAGAAATGCAGATTCCTGTCGGATTTTTATCAGTGCGGCATGAGTCACTGGTGTCTCGTATATCCAGACCTCTTATCGCATTACAAACCAGTGGCGGCTCGTGGCTTAAGAGACAAGGTCGGTAAGGTATTTTTTGTCTCCTCAGATAGGTATACTGTCTAATAAAGACTTCAATCATCATAGGAGATTTTTTGTTTTCTCGTTTTTTGTTTTTTTTTTGTTTTTTTGTTTTATAAATTTATAACCTAAACATGTTTATAAATTAACTCTAGTCTACGTTGTTTGGAAGTAGCAAAATGGGTAATAACGTCATCGTAAAATTTATGAGAGTTTTGGAGAGATTTTAAAAGTTTTTTTTCTATTGACATTTGAGACAAGCATTCTTTCTTGTTTCATGGTATTCTGACAATAAGTTTTGATTCTTTTAAGACAAGAGAAATCTCGTTCATTTGAGGCAGAAGTTTGTGGTAATGAGAGAATTAATGACAATAATTTATTAAATTCGGTAACAGTTTGTTGTGATGAATTGCAGTATATAAAATTATACATATCTTGTAACTTATCCCTTCTTCCGAAAATATTTGGATCAGCATATAAAACTTTTAATTCATTTTCTAATTTTATTTTATTAAAGAATGATGGATAATTTTTAATTAACCTGTCTAATAAATATCTTGGAAATTCTTTGGCGTAACTTTTAAATTTTGAATCGTCAAAGAGGTCAAAAATTGGCAAATCTTCAAAATTCGAAAAACGAGTATCTATTTGTATAATAATAGTATCCAAAATTTCAAAATATACTCATTTTTCGAGATCTGTTTCTGTGTCATGCCTTTGTCTTTTTTGGGGGAGTCCAAAACGTCACTGCGTATATACTGGATATTACTATCATTATGAAAATCTCTGAGATTTTGCACCAGTCTTGTTATTCTATTTTTGGAATGAATAATGTCAGTTACCTGATAAATCGGTTTAGGTAAACACTTTCTTAAAAACATTTAAAAGTATGTTAAAAGAGTCATAATTTAATAAAGTTTTCAAACCGATTGCTTCACGGATCGAGATATCATCACTTTCAAAATCGTCACATTCAATAATAAAATCAGAAACTTCCAAAAGTTGTTCACGAAAATCTGCTACAGAGATTTAAAATTCCATTGCGTCTGACAAACTGTTGGACAAAATTTTTTTCGAAACAAACCGTTCTAAAACATTAGTCCGTTTAGGCGAGCTTGAGAAAAATGAAGCAAATCCGCTTAAATTGGCAAAAAAAAAGACGACATTCTTTAATTTTTTTACATGTATCCTGCAAAACTAAATTCATTCTATGTACATGACAGTGAGTAAATAAAGCTTGCGGTGCAATAGTTCTAACTTTTGTCTGGAGACCATTTAATTCATCAGACATCACGGCAGCGCCGTCATAAGTTTGCCCTACCAATTTATTTTTGATATCAAAAAATTTTAATCTGTCCTTTAAAACACCAAAAATATATTCTGCCTTTTGGCTTTTACTCACGTCTGTAAAACCTAAAAACCTCTCATAGATATTACAACGTAACTAAACATAAATTAGAAAATTCCAAATCGTATTTCTTAAACAGTTTTATTAGTTCTCTATAATTACCTTGCTTTAACGAATGCCCCGATTCATCGTGTCCCCTAAAAGATAATTCCTGACAACTTAAAAAAATTACAATATCAATTAAACGACGTAAAACTAAAATACTTACGAGGTATACATGCTATGAGCCACCAAAATATATGGGTCAAAACCCTTTAAATGATATAAATTTACAGTTATTTTACATTATATGTGGTTATAAATTATGATGTTTAAGTTACCGTTGGAATTGGTAACATGGCGACGTATGACCCTACATTGGTAAAATAGTCCTGAGACGAAGTGTCTTCGAGGACCTGTTGATAACAACTGATCAAAATGACATTGTTGACATGTTAGAACGGATGTTTTGTCAGAGCAGTCAGTGTAACTTACGGTAGTTGTCTAAAAATGACAGATGTCAGCATTATTTAAAATTGAAAAAATTAAAATTATAATAATGTAACAGTATCAACCATCAATGTTGTAGTCTGTAATGTGAATTAATCATATGGATATATTGGAAACATTGAAAAAATTGGTTTTTTAAAAATTAATGTGGGTAAACTGGAGTTTATGAAATTTTGTAGGATCAATAGGCAACCAACTATACATGTGTATGGATTTATTTGTTCTAATCTAAAAATTTTATCAAAAGGCCCTTCGTGTAACATTTGGTACCTATAAAATGGTAAAAAAGGCACATGTAGGAATATGGGTCCTATAAGATTTATTTATTTATTATATAAGATTATGATCATTATCATAACATCATCAATAAACTCATCTATAGAAAACGTCGTAGGAACCTGCAGGAGGCTGCGTTCCCCGGGGATCCTACCACCAAACCAATTATGTTTCACTTCCTTATCATCATGAGAGTCTTTCTGGAGATATTAGAAATCTAATCAAACGTTCGGTTGAAAATATTCATGTTTCTTTTAAAGTACCTAATAACTTGGGTCAGTATATATCCAATTTCAAAGACCCCATCAATTATATGAACCATAGTGGTGTCTATAGATTAAAATGTTCTGATTGTGATGCCAGCTACATAGGAAGAACATGTAGATCATTGTCTTTACGCTCTTTAGAGCACATAAAAAGAGAAAATACTTCCACTTTCTATGTAGATCATTGTCTTTACGCTCTTTAGAGCACATAAAAAGAGAAAATACTTCCACTTTCTCTCAACATCTTAAAGAACACAACCACACTCTCAATATCCCAGAAGATGTCTCACGTATTCATAATATCCCACAAAAAAACTTTCTCAAACTAGACCTATACGAAGACCTAGAAATCATTAAAGAAAAACAGAAAAGTCCAAATTGTGTCAATCGTTATGTCTCATTCAATCGAGATTTTCTTCCGCCCCACCGTCAACTATTTTCATAACCCACTTTCCAACTTTACTTCTTCATTAGTATTTAAATTTTCGTCCTCCTCTTATCACCCACTAATCGTCCTTAGCCATCTCTAACTTTGTTCAATATATCCAACTCCCCTTCTCTCCTCACTTCTGTCTAGGCACCCAACATTCTCCATGCTCCTTTTCAACAAATTAAATTCAGAGCAGATTATTCCACTCCCTCTCCAAAAACAATTTTTCATTAGTACACACCTTCACCTACTCAACCACATATCTTCATCTTTTCTTACTGCATTTTTCTTTTCTATTATAACTCCTTTTACCCATCCTCTCCTTCAGGGTTTGGTTTTCGGGTCTCTGGGGTCTTCAGCCTCTTTAGTCCAGGCTGTGAGGCCGCTCCCGTTGGGAAAATGTTTCTAATTCGGTTTCTTCGCGGATTCCGGTTCAAAAATGTCCCCTTTAAACAAATCTGAAGGGTGCCGGGCGAAATTTTTGGGCAGAAATTGTTTAAACAATTTTTTTTAAAACAAATTCCAAAATTTTTTTTTTTAATCTGAAAAACGTTTTTTTTTAGGTTTTTTGGGTCATTTTAAACAAAAAAGGTCTCTTGTCATTTTTCTCTAAAGTTGATAGTTTTCGAGTTATAAGCGATTTAAAGTCTGAAAAACGCGAAAATACGCATTTTTGAGGCTTGAAAACACATATGTAAATTATTATTTTTGAGGTTATCAAGTGTCTAAATTGAAGTTTAAACATTCAACTTCAAGATTGTGAAGAGTAATCGGGGCTTATTTTAATTTAGACCGTTGTTTTTTAATGGTTAAATATGCGCGTACACTCGATTTTTCAGCCGCCGCGGCGCGGCGCGCTAGAGTGCGCTTCTATCGTACTTATGCATAGTTTACATATACACTCACGCAAAAAAACCCGAACAAATCCTTGAAGTTTATTAACATAGTTTTTTCCATAATTTATTTATGTAGGTATTAATTATTGTCATTGGGTTAATTAAATAAATCAATCATCGCAATGTAGTAACCGTATATAGTTTTTTTTTCTTTCAAATTTGAACAATGTAATTGTTATTTATTGAGTATATATTTATTTATATCAATTGTAAATAATATTTTTAAATTATTATTTAAATAATACAATGCAGTAAATATTAATATTAGTAAACTTAATTTTAAATTGCGCGGTGTTTAAAAACAATATACTATCGCAAAAATGCAAGTTTTTACCTCTTTAACAATCGCGCGCTCATACTTGATTTGTTATTACTTAAACGATCATTAGGAAGACTATTGTTTAATGCCCATTAAAAGGGTATTATATTATTAATGTGTTATTAAAAAAATTGAGAATGGATTTAAAATGTCTTTTTCCGTACCTCTTCTTAAATGAAAACTTACCGAAGAAAATTTAGTTTGTATTTTTTGTAATAACATCAACAATATTAAGTTAGTGCAAAAACCTAAAGTAGATTTTTACATAACAATACAAAACGCTGCTTTTCGACGAAAAGACAGTGTGACTGAAAAATTTAATTTAATCTAGCCAATATACCTTGTACCTCTGACGCACTTTACCAACACTTGTTAAGAGCTTTCGCTAAAACATATATTTGGCGAAATGTCATATATTCCCGGATATGGATATTATATGTCTGATAGTGGTGGGTTGGGAAACCGTGCAAATGCAGAAGACTTGCAAAACTAATGCTTGCAACTGCAAGAAAAATCATGTCAACTGTGTACCATTATGTGGATGTGATTTAGATTTTTGTGAAAACAAAGATACTTTTACTGAGTAATATTAGTGTGTTATTTAAAAATCTTTTGTACAATTATTTTATGTAACTATTATTAGACTTTAGACGAAATTTATATTATAACTCAATTGATATAAATAAATATATACTCAATAAATAATAATTATTTGTAAGTATATGTAAACTATGCATAAGTACGATAGAGGCGCACGGTAGCGCGCGGTGGCTTAAAAATAGAGTGTACGCGCATACTTAACAATTAAAAAACAACGGTCTAAATTAAAATAAGCCCCGATTACTCTTCACAATCTTGAAGTTGAATGTTTAAACTTTAATTTAGACACTTGGTAACCTCAAAAATAATAATTTACATATGTGTTTTCAAGCTTCAAAAATGCGTATTTTCGCGTTTTTCAGACTTTAAATCGCTTATAACTCGAAAACTATCAACTTTAGAGAAAAATGACAAGAGACTTTTTTTGTTTAAAATGGCCCAAAAAACCTAAAAAAATGTTTTCCAGATTAAAAAAAATATATTTTTGGACTTTGTTTAAAAAAATTGTTTAAACAATTTCTGCCCAAAAATTTCGCCCGGCACCCTTCAGATTTGTTTAAAGGGGACATTTTTGAACCGGAATCCGCGAAGAAACCGAATCAGAAACATTTTCCCAACGGGAGCGGCCTCACAGCCTGGACTACTTGTAGTTTTTCCACCTTTCTCTTCACAATAACAATTAAACATCACACATCTTTAGTAAATTTGACAGATACAACTTAAACATAACTACTCTTACAGTTTCACATATTCTCACAATACACCCCAAAAGCCTATTAAACTCACATATCTACCTAAACTCAAAATTATAACTCATCCATTTTTATTTTTATATTTCTCATGCACCAAATGTTCCTTTTACCATATAGGGCCTTTTTGTTTTTCTTGAGTTTTAATTTGAGCAATGTATGAACAATACCATACCAAACCACCTTTCAGCCATCAGTTTTCTGTTGTTCTGGCATACGTGTCCACACACAAAAACAATCTACCATCTTTAATTTTCACACATAACCAGCAATTCATGTTCATGTACTTATAACTTGAAAAATCTTTTATTTTTACCAGGTGCCAAATGTTGTTTTTTAACATAGAGGGCCCTCCTTGCTTAAGTTTTAAGTTAAGTACTACATGAACATTACACCACAATCACATTCTTGTCATATTTAAATTTCAGCTCACCAACAGATCTAAACACACTTTTTACTACAACATTCCTCATTAATAAATCTTATAGGACCCATCTTCCTACATGTGCCTTTTTTTACCATTTTCTAGGTACCAAATGTTACACAACATACAGGGTCTTTTGATAAAATTTTTAGCTTAGAACAAATAAATCCATACACATGTATAGTTGGTTGCCTATTGATCCTACAAAATTTCATAAACTCCAGTTTACCCACATTAATTTTTAAAAAACCAATTTTTTCAATGTTTCCAATATAGCCATATGATTAATTCACATTGCAGACTACAACATTTATGGTTGATACTGTTACATTATTATAATTTTAATTTTTTCAATTTTAAATAATGCTGACATCTGTCATTTTTAGACAACTACCGTAAATTACACTGACTGCTCTGACACAACATCCGTTCTAACATGTCAACAATGTCATTTTGATCAGTTGTTATCAACAGGTCCTCGAAGACACTTCGTCTCAGGACCATTTTACCTATGCAGGGTCATACGTCGCCATGTTACCAATTCCAACGGTAACTTAAACATCATAATTTGTAACCACATATAATGTAAAACAACTGTAAATTTATATCATTTAAAGGGTTTTGACCCATATATTTTGGTGGCTCATAGCATGTATACCTCGTAAGTATTAACCACAATTTTCTTTAACCTTAGTCAACATTTTAAATTCAACGTTCTTTTTAATTAAAGTGGTTATTTACTTTCAGGTTTACACTGATGATGGATTTAACAATCCGAAAACGTTTCGTAATATATTTGTGATAGCCAGTTTGGGCATTTTATTATATACCTTTTATAAAGGATTTGAAATAAATTTTTTAAATCGTCAAGGTTAGGATCGGCTTACCGAAAAAACAAAACATGCCTTTTTAAGAATTCACCGGCGGATGGATGTCTCCGATATCGGATCATCAATTTGAAAAGTTTGATCCCTACGCAGGGATTACTTAGCGCTCAGATTGAACGAATTCTTTTAAAAACCATGAATAAAATTTAGTCTTTATTATCTCACTGATATTTTTTCATTTCACAAAAACAAATGACATCAACTGATCACCTGCCACACTCATTTATTAAAATACTTATTAGATTAAATATTAAATATTAAGAAAATCTATAATATCTATTAAGGTGTGGGTCGGCACTGCCGACCCTGACCGGCCGCCACTGGTTTATGGGTCAAACCATTTTTTACAGTTTTTTTGTCTGACAACAAAATTTACTCGTTATGTTCGAGACCGATATGTGCTTTCACCTATACAAAATTAATGTTTTTGTTAAATTTTTGCAGTTCTAAAATCCGTTTTTTATAAGTGTACTTTGTACTTAGCCAGTAACTTTGGTACTTAGCCAAAATCAAGAAATTTAAAACAGACACTGAGTTTGATAATTATTGCAGAAACAATCGTAGACTGTGTTAAAAATGACAAAGCTTCATAATATTGCAATAGCTTTAACACTAAAAATAGAAAATATGTTATACAGTTTGTAGGAATAATTATTATTTTTGGACGAAATAAATAAGGCATATCCCATACCATCCTTGGACTTGGAAGTATCGGTATAAATTGCCACAGAGTCTTCGAAACTTGCAAGTCCTGAGTATAATAAGTTAATATTAATGTAAAAATTATCACTTTATGAAGGTTTTGCAATCTGTATATTTAGAAACAACAAACTGTTATTATGAAGATTTAAAAAAGTTAAGCTGGGATAATATAATGAGATAAAATCACTGAGAATATGTTGATTAGATTGAAGTGCGATGAACAGTAGTTCTAGACTTACTGGTTTCACCAAGACATATACGTAAGATTGAGTTCTTAAAGATATATATTTTCTTTAAAATCTGTGAACTAGCAAGGCCATACTAGATAAATCCATAATCCAATATGGACCTGATATATACACTATAGAATAGTAAAGCGATTTTAACGACAGCTCCCTACCAAGTATTAGTATACATTTTTAAAAAAATTAACTCTTTTATACGCCAGTCTAACATGTAATTAATATGCATTTTCTATGTCAAATTACTATCAAGTATAGTGCGTGCAAGCACTCCTGACTACGGCGCAGTAGACGAAATTCAGTTTAGTCCCAACTTCCATGCGAAACGCATTGTACTATGCACTGTATAATTCCACTTACAGTAGAACCCTTCTGCCTTTACGTGAAGTTGACTCCGCCTTCGCGCAGCTCCATGGTCAGGAGTGCTTGAACTATCTTTACCATGCCATACTGACATAACATACCATACCATAACATATTTGACGGAGTCTATAAGTGAAAATTATAAGACATTATAACAATACCAAAAATATCTTTGAGAGAAGCCATAGTGGTATTAAAGTTGATATTTCAAGTATATGTTTATGCAGAGGTCATCTGCATACTGAACTATTTTAAACGGAATATGATTAAAACTTAATTAATGTAAATCATCAGTATACAAATTAAAGAAAAAAGAGCTTAAAACTGAGTCTTGTGGAAGTCCATTGTTGATATTTCTTAAACCTACAATTATTTTTCTTCCCATGCCGTCCCCATTAACAGATGTTGGCGACCACATTTCTAAAAGTTTCTCTGTCCTTTGCAACGTGGAGTAATTAGTCTACAGTCATGTTTGTCCAGTCTCGAATATTTCGCAGCCACGACTTCCTTTTTCTACCTATTCCCTTTTTGCCATCGACTCTACTCTACATGATGACCTGCAGAAGTCTATATTTATCATTCCTTAGAACCTTTGCCGTACTTGGTAATTAAGTTCATATGAAAAGAAATGTATATCTGGTTGCTAATCAACTAATATTCCGTTGATTTTTACAAGTAAATCGTCAAGGTTGGGATCGGCTTGCCAAAAAAACAAAACGTGTCTTTTTAAGAATTCACAGGCGGATGGATGTCTCCGATATCGGATCATCAATTCGAAAAGTGTCTACGCAGGGATCACTTAACGCTTAGATTGGACGAATTCTTTTAAAAACTATGAATAAAATTTAGTCTTTATTATCTCACAGATATTTTTTTATTTCACAAAAACAAATGACATCAACTGATTACCTGTCACAATTATTTATTGAAATACTGATTAAATTAAATATTAAAAAACCTATAATATCTATAAGGGTGTGGGTCGGCACTGCCGACCCTGCTGACCCTGACCGGCCGCCACTATATATGTAATTCTCAATTAGTGCGGTACAAGATATATTTAGGTCGTATAATCTTAAAGCCGTAATAAGACCTTAAGACCGTATGTTATAAATAAATATATCCTTACAAGAATTATCTTGAAAAATAAGAAAAATACAATAAAAAAGTGCAATATAAAGTGTTATTTAAAAAATGACAAGTCATTCACGGGCGTGCAGTTAAAAACAAAAGCTTTCAGTGTTCTATTGCTTGATTATTATTATCTGGTTGGTATTCTTTAAAAATACTAGCTAAGTAGGTATTCTGAAAATATTGACATTTTTTCCTAATCTGATCTTTCTCCACTAACGCCATCTTTCTTAATTGGTGGGTTATGTTCTTTAGGTATCTTTAAGTATTTTTGTTGCTATCCATACTGAATGATCGTCTTTAGACAATGTATTGTTCAATATTTTGTTCAAATGTGGCATTGCGTGTATCATATAGAGTAGATCTTAATTGTCTGATTAGTCGGTTATATTTGTGTTTATCACTTCTGGCTCTTCATTTTTCGACTATTAATTGTATAATATAATTCAGAGTGTTATTTATGTTTTCTTGATTTGGAATTTTTGATTGTGTAGCTCTATATGAAATAGTAGAAAATGAAAACGGCAGTATATTCATCCATAAAAAAAGGAAACGCGATAAGGATATCTGGAACAACTGTTTTATGTTATAAGAGATGAAATAGCCGGAAATTATGAAAACAGGTGAACAGGGCACCATAAAGAGGAAGTAGAATTAGCTATAAAACAGCTTGAATGGGGAAAAGAAGTAAACTTAGACCAAATACCAGCAGGAATTATTCAACTAATTGAGGAAAAAAATTAAATGGATAACAATATTCATTCTATTTACATAAAAGACGATGGCCGCAAAAATTTTAAGAACTTCTTTAATAGACTCCAGTAAATAGTTTCTTAATCATGTTTAAAAAACATACCGAATGCACTGTAGATACTAATACAAGTCGTCAACATTCTTGTTGTTGCAGTTATGTATTATGATCAACTTAAAGGTTATGCATGACTTCCTTTGTAAAGGTACACAGGCGTGCACCCATGCAAAAAAAGATTTGTCATACCGTTACATTATATCACATTTTAACGTTGAATATTTTATGGTCCCCTTTGGGTTATAAATGAATGATCGACTTTTTCCCGCACAGATGCAAGCATATCGATGGCTGAAAGTAACAGTGAGATATCACGTCAAATTGAAATTACGAGATAATGAGGATTAAAGTTTGCATGTCATATTAGAAATCAGAAATAGGTGACCAAAAGCTCATTGTTATCAGATATTAGTCTCTTAATGTTCGAGCGTAACCTGTAATGCTAATTTTCTTTTAATTTTATCTGTAACCCAGAAAAAACAGGTTTTTGTAAAATATCCCAGTGTTACACTAACATAGGTAGTCTGGGTTGTGCTATTATCATCGAGCAAAAAGATAAAAGAGGGAATCTAATCGTTATGAAAAGGAGACCAAAAAAGTGGCCTCTGATGGCGGACATATCCGGAAATGCAAAGGCGCTAAATTTAAATTTTCCAACACTTGTTAACAATAGCTGTAAAATATTTTTCAGACAAGAAAGTTTTAATTAAATATTAACGATAATAGTCTAAAAAGTGACACAATTGGTAATAAACTTCGATATAAATAAAATTTCATGTGACAGTTGGGACAAACAATAACATAACCAAACTAAATTTGACTTTTTAAACAAGGAAAGAGACTGTCTTTCCTTGTTTAAAGTGGCCTCTCAAGATAGCACTTCCTGTCTAACAATATTTTTGTCCCCACTACCTTTACATTCCCTCTTTTATCTTTTTGCTCGATGGCTATTATTCAAAATGTCTCATTTCTATAGGGACTAGTATAGAGTAAAAAAAATGTTATTTAGTTAAGATGTTTATTTTTTACAACTTAAAATAAAAAAAACTTAATTTATAACACTAACTACTTAAAATTAATATGATAAAATTTACTTCAAATTCTCAAAAAAAAGGTGATGTCGTTCTGGGATCGCTCTGGATCTGCATAATTCCAACAAATCATTTTTTTTGTTTTCAGGGATTGAAGGAGGGGCAGTATAGGCTGGCTGTAAATTTAAATTCCGGCAATCAGTTCTGCGACCCCGCATTTTGTATTTTACATCAATGTATTTTTCAAAGTATTGGTCAGAAAAGCTTGTTTTGTAAAAAATGTTGTAGGGGTTCTCAGCAGTTATTTTTATAGCTTTAATATTGTTCCACACACATTTTGATCCTGTGTTATCAACATTAAAGTTTTTGCCAATACTTTCGGACAACAGTTTCCAGTCCAAGAATTCTCTTGTTTCTAGTTCAGTAACATTGTATGATGAACCTGTTTTCTTGGCTAACTTTATTACAGACACCAACTCCGTGGGAACATAAATGGGACCTTGTTTTAGCATTCTTGTCTTCTCTCTTTCAATACAGGCATGCATTGAGTCCCCTTCGTTTTGTGTATGACCTGTAATTAAGTACTTATGTGTAATGCTTTTCACCTGCAATGTACACAATGCAAAAATATACATGCACAGGAGATATTTATTTTTATTCTGTGCAGTGCAGTTATCACTCCAGAAAATAACATCTTTTCCTACGCAATGATGTTTTAAATATTTATATAAACATGTAGAAATTTCTATTGCCCCTCTCTTGCCCACACCCTCATTCCAAAAGAAGCAGTAGCCCTGACGTGTTAAAGCATCAAAAATGGTAAAGTTGTATGCATTCAACTTTGATTTATAAAAAAAGGCAGATGTATTTCCACAAGGAAGCTGGAACACACCCTCTAAATCAAAAATAGCTACAATTTTATTGTCTTCTAAAGTTTTGTCCCGGTTTTTTTCCTCTCTGGCCAAAGCACTGTCTGATTTATGAAGTTCATATTCTTGTTTTTTCAATAAACGTTGCTGCTCATCCATATTTTCATACTGTGTACAAAAATTACATAAGTCTTTTTTCGGCTTAAAAAAACTTAAATTAAACTGTGTGTCAAAAACTCTAGTATATATACTTTTCTTTACAGGCCGAATCTGTTCTGTAGAACATTTTTCTGTGTATAATCTGTACATTATTGATAGATTCAAAGAACCTTCTAAATATTCCCTTTTACTGTGTGCCCTACAGTAGTGAGAGGGCATGCGAGGAAAACTGTTAATATGATTTTTGACCAAAAGTATTGCTTCATCGCTTGTTTTGTTTACACTTGATTGAACACCTCGTTTTTCTCCTTCTATAAAACCGTCTTGCAATTTCTTGATAACTGTTGATATTGTATTGTTTGATATATTCAATGTGGCAGTAAAGAAGTGCTTACAAACTCTCACCTTTTTTCCATCAACTTCAAAATAATATGCAAAATTTTCCTTTCTCTTCGCATTGCTTAACCTTTTTCTCTTGGGCAAAACTTTCATGATGCAGCGAGCCAAGTAATTCCTTTGCTTTACTTTATCACTTAAACCATAAAAAGAATTGAATAAATCTTGTCTCTTATCTTCTGAAATTTGTTCTGGACATTTTAAACTACACCTGTTGCAAGGGGTCTGCAACGATTTTGCTTTATGATGTTTTCCAAGACGAGAGACATACTCCTGGCCAGAGTTAATTTTCAGTTTTTTAACATTTTTTTTCCAGTTATTTTCATTGCGTTGTCTCTTACGACTAAGGATCGGTAACACTTCATCACCATTTTCACAGTTGAATAATGTACGAGTAGTTACAGGAACATCTTCATTAGTGTCTGGTATATAATCTAAGTCTGAATCACCATTTTCACAGTTGATTACTGCATGAGAAGTTACAGCAATACCTTCATCAGCGTCTGGTACATAGTCTGAGTTTGAATCAGAGGGCTCAAAATCTCCATCATGAGGTGTACTGTCATCTAAAAGAAAAATGTTTTATCAATTTAATATATTACACCTAGCAGCTATAAAGAACACAGATTGAAATTTATCAGAATGAAAGTAATAACAAAAACCTCATTAATACCTATACTTCTTGAATTCAATATTTCTTCAACCTCATCAGCAATCCTGTAATGTTCCAAGTTCAGTGAAGTATTTGTGCGAGAAATCAGGCTTTCGGTTATAACTATGTCATCAGTTTTAGTAGTGCTGTTCGAATTGACTGAAAAGAAAGAATCATTGTTTGTTACATGGCCAACATTTTAATGAAAACAAAAACTTTATTATTTAATTATTAAAGTAACTTTGATTATTTTAGTTTATTTAATAAAGTAACTAAAATAAACCTTATTTATCTTAAAACGGGAAATGCTTACCTGTTGCAGTCTCAGTTTTGTCTACTTGTTTAGTTGCAAGAATGCACATCAATTGACCACGTGAAACCATTTTTATAGCACTTTTCACTATATTCAATCCTTTAATAAAGTTTTGATTAAATAACAACAGGTGTGTTAATTCATATGAGTATTTTGCACACAAATATTTACACACAAATTATAATATAAATGAACCTAACCTCACAAAACTTGACAGTCGTCAACGTCAAACAGAATGTCTCAGTGTTGCCCATATTTCTTTCACTAACGAGCAAGCGACAGTGGGTTATTCAGTTTGTCTCAGTGTTGCTTGGAGTAAATGAGTTAATTGCTTCCAGTATAACACTGGTTTATTCACTATAGCCGTGAAGTTGGGTTTTAATACATGTTATCTCAGTGTTGTTATGATAAATTGGACTCTTTTAGTTGATTTGCTGTAATAATGTTGAAAATATAATTTTGTCAAAATATCCCACTGTTGCTTTCAGCCATCGATATGTTTCCTTACAAGGGGAGTCGTTTGCTGGGTATTAAAGAACCGTCTATGGCCATCATATAATTTTACGCCAATATGTCACGTTCTACGATGCATTCCACGCTTGACAACTTGTCTTGTTTAGTTTTCTGTCATACTATTTGTTAAATCCTATCCCGTTCACGTCACAGTGTCACGGAGCAGTAAATGTGTGCAGTGAACGGAAGGCATATATCTAACAGTGAACGTTTTAGCTTTTTTGCGTTTATCATATGTACAGTAGTTAACTATACGTTTTATTGCTGCCAGTTTACTGGTTTACGGGTTATTACATGACGTCATGTTTAATTTGTCTCCACCATCGTATCACCTCCGTTAAATCCTCCTAAAGCTCTATATATCATGATTAGACCTATAGGACCAGAGATACGTAACTAAGGCTTTTTTTGACATAGCATATATAGGAGCAAAGATATATACCTAAGGTCATTTCGACGTGTTGCTATATTTGATTTCTACTTTGTAGTATTCTATTGCTTAAATGCTAATATTTGAGGTACTGTACGTCACGATTGGACTAATAGGATCGAAGACACATAAATAAGGCCCTTTTGCCACTCTAGTATTTTTGATGTTTATATCTCATTGTATTCTATTAGTTAAATTCTATCATTTGAGGTACGAAACGTCACGATTGGATTAATAGGACGTAGATACCGATTGGTTAAATCCTATCATTTGAGGTACTGTACGTCACGATTGTGCTACTAAAAACGAAGATACGTAACTAACGCCTTTTTGACATGTTGCTGTATTTTATTTTTAAGCCGTTGTATTCTGTTGGTTAAATGCTATGATTTGAGGTATCGTTCGTCAAGATTGGACTAATAGGACCGAAGATACATAACTAATGACCTTTTTACATGTTACTCTATAAAATTTTTATACCTCATTGTATTTTATTTGTTAAATCCTTTCATTTGAGGCACTGCACGTCATTATTGGACTAATACACTCACCGGCAAAATTAACGGAACACCTTAAAATTGGGACATGTTAGATGTCTCGAATTTCCTAAACCTGTTGTCCGATTTTAGTGATTTTTTTAGTATGTTATAGATATATTATTTAAGAATATCGATGTAATAATATTGTTGCTAGACAGGTCAATGTCATTTTATACCGGGTGTAACAATCCTACTGTGTTTTTTCCTTAAAGTTCGGAACACCCTGTGGAATATTCTAGCATATATAAAATATTGAAATTAAAACTTAATTATAGCCTCAGGCTTTCTTAACATTTTCTTTTTTGATTCATTTGCTTATGTTTGATAATAAAAAAGTTAGGTACGCTAACAACTAGCCATGTTTTTCATCAATAAATCCTCATTTTCTGCTTAGTTTAATAAACAAGCCTAAAGTAGGCTATGAGAAGTTAACAATTTAATACACACACCGGCAAATTTAAAAGAACCTGTTATTAATGCAATATTTCTTTATATTTGTATTTTATAGACTATATCTACATAGATTTGAAAGCTCCTTGTCACAAGAAAGTCTTAATTGTCAAATTAATTTGTTTATTTGTATTGTGTTTTACATTTTACAGTCATTCTGTCTGTTCATAACAAGTACAGTTGTTCGGTAGAATTCAAATCGTACGGACGTGTTTAAATTATCGGTGTTAATTAATAGTATCGATAACAAGTTCTTTTCTTACTTATTTTGTTGTTTGCGATAAATAATCAATTTTGGTGAAACTATAGGTGTTTTTTTTATAAATATGAGTGAATTAATTGGGGGCAGTAAGCCCCCAGACCCTAATGACCCCGGCCCTTATGATAAAGATGAAAATCTGGTTGGTATGATGGAATTTACAAATATGGAAACAATTTCACAAAAACAAGAGAACCAGAATGTAAGTACTAATTTAATGTCTAATTCTTTGGGAAAAAACGAAAATGTTTCTAACGTTAATGAGAAGGTAAATAATAGACAGGTTTATTTATATACAAATAAAGATACCGGACCTTATCATGTTTACGTAGAAAATTGCTCAAAAACATTCAAGGGTAAGTTACAAGCTTTAAGAGTTGCTGATATTATTCTTTCCGCGTTTCCGGAATTGGACGCAAAAATTACAAATATTGATTCCATAGGTCGTAATAGAATTAGGATTAAATTAACAGACTACAAAAATGCTAATTATTTAATAAATAAAAAAAAAATCATCAGTATTTGTTACAAATAATTTAGAATTATATATACCTAAATTCATTCTGTTCCGACAAGGGATAATTAGAGATATTGATACAGATTTTTCTGAAGAATATGTAAAATCAAAAATTAAACAATATGATAGTCATTGTAACTTTGAAATTGTAAACGTTCGGCGAATTAAACGCAAAGAGGAAGTAATTGAAAACGATTCAAAAAAAATAATTTACGTTCCCACAAAATCGTATATTGTTTCCTTTAAATCTCAGATATTGCCGCATTATATATATATATATATATATATATATTATATATATATATATATATATATATATATATCAATAAATAAAGTTATTAAAGAGGTTGAACAATATACACAAAAAGTTTTAATTTGTTTTAATTGCCTCAGATATGGTCATTTGGCTAGTCAGTGTAAAGGTCGCCCAAGATGTGGTAAATGCCAAGAGTCACATAATACAAAAGAATGCCAAAAAAATGACTTTATCCCAAAATGTTTCAGTTGTCAAGGAAATCACTATACAACAAATCTATCAGTATGTCCAGAGTTTAAGAGACAGAAATTAATTAAGGAAGCTATGAGTTTTTCCAACATAAACTTTTTTGATGCCAATAAACAGGTTCCCAAAACTTCCTATGCAGATATTTTAAATAGACGCAATACGAGCCATCCATTTGACTTACTGGTTCAACCCACATCTTCTACCTATTCACAATCTACTTCTTCCTCTACTTCTGTTCAGAATATTCCAAAAGTCAACTCCTCTAGAAAACAATTTGCTTCCCATTTGCTTTATAACAATAGCTCAAACGAATTAAAAGATAAATCTATCAAAAGGCCAAGGCCAAATACTCCTGACCCATCTGAACAGATCAGAAAAGAGATTATTTCTCAGGTTAATGTCCCCAGTACTTCGGGAGGAATATTAAGTAGCCCTCAATACAAAAAAACAATTATCACAGATCGACAGTCAGAGGTCCTAGATCCTAGTATAATTAATGTAATTTTAGAATTGGTTATGAAAATTGTTAATTCTTTACAACAAACAAATAATTTAAATGTTTCTAAATCAGAAATCATCCAACTAATTAGTAAACATGTAAATTCAGATGTGTTATCAAATTCGCAGACCTAAACTCAAAATTAAATGTTTTGCAATGGAACTGTCGTTCGGCAGTCTCAAATAAAGTAAATTTAGAATTTTTACTCCATCAAAATGAAATTCATATTGCCTTATTATCAGAGACATGGTTTAAGCCTGGTTTGTATTATAACTTTAAAAACTTTAATTGCTTTAGAACTGATCGTATAGATGAATATGGTAGGTCAGCTATTTTATTGAGAACAAAGATTAAATGTCAAGAAATTAGATTTAACATAAATATTCCTATTACATATACATGTATTTCCTTTAAACTTCCATCAACAAATAAAACTATTCATCTTGTATCCCTATATAATTAACCGAAAAACAAAACTACAACACAGCAATGGTTATCCTTTTTTAAAATTATACCAAAACCCTTTATTTTGGGAGGTGACTTTAACGCGCACAATGTCGCATGGGGCTGTGAAGTTGATGACACATCTGGTAAATCATTATTGGATGCTATTGAGCAGTATAACCTAGTTTCTTTAAATAACGGTTCATCCACTCTTGTTCCTTTAACTACACATTCACGAGCATCTGCAATAGACCTCACAATATGTACCCAAGATATTATAGCGCGAATGAACTGGAATGTTTTACAAGATCCCCACGGATCAAACCATCTACCGATTATCTTTTCAATTTATCACTCAAAGGAAAAAGAAACCAAGAGACTTCATAAAATCTGGAATTTCAAGAAAGCAGATTGGAATTTGTATTCATCACTCTTTACATCTCTAAATCAACCCAGGACGTATAGTGATCTAATTGAAAACTTCTACTTCTCATCCAATACAGCAATACCACAATACACGAGTATTAACAACAAACATTACATTCCAAAACCTTGGTGGGACAAGACGTGCCAGGAAACAGCCCGACGCAGAAAATTAACTTATATTAAATATAAGCAAAATCCTACAATAAGTAACCTAATAGAATATAAAAAGATGGACGCATTAGCGAAGAAAACCTTTAAGGAGAAGAAAAGGAAAAACTGGAGGGAATATTGTGAAAGTTTAAATCAAAATAATCCCATTAAGGAGGTATGGAGGAAAGTTAATTGCTTCAAAAATCGCAAACAAACCAATTTATGTATTGACCCAGACGAACCATGGATAACAGATTTTTACCAAAAAATTTCACCAGATTGGGTTCCGAATGACATTAACAACTCCATAGCCACTGTTTCTAGAGATAACCTTAGCTTAGATTATCCATTCTATCTATGGGAACTAAGAAGGGTCCTCAAACAAAATAATAATACTGCTCCTGGTAAAGACAATATATCTTATTCCATGATCTCTAATCTTACAAATGAACATAAAATCTATCTACTTAATATTCTAAATAATATTTGGCAGAAACAAGCACCAATTCCTGAAAGCTGGAAGGAGTATATTATAATACCTATAAGGAAACCTGGCAAACGTGATGACGATCACAATTCATATCGCCCAATATCTCTAGCTTCTTGTCTTCTTAAAACCCTGGAAAGACTAATTAAAAATAGATTAGAACATTGGTTAGAATTTAATGATATTCTTCCAAACTCCCAATTTGGTTTTCGTAAATATAAATCCACTCAAGATGCCATAACTGCTCTCGTAACAACACTTCAAGTCAATTTCACGGAAAACTCATCCACTGCAGCTGCATTTCTGGATGTATCATCTGCTTTTGATAATATAAATTTGGATATCCTTGAACAAAAGTTATTGTCAGTCGGGATACCTATAGGTATAACATCCTTTTTGAAAACTTTGTACTCAGACAGATTGATTTACTTAAAAATCAATGAGAAATTTTTTTCTCCTCGACTGTCTAATATAGGACTGCTGCAGGGAAGTATTTTAAGTCCACTTTTATATATTTTATATAATATAGATTTAGAAGTCATTGTTCCTATTAACACCAAAATACTACAATATGCAGATGATGTGGTACTCTACTCATCAGACAAATCAATTGATGTTTCTAAAAATAATTTAACAACAGCTATTTCATCAATACATGCATTTTATGAATCAAATGGATTAACATTATCAGAATCCAAAACAGAAATCTGCTTCTTTTCTAGAAAACACAGAACTCCAGAAGGGTATATAAATTGTGGTCAATTCAAAGTTCCAATTAAAAATTGTGTCAGATTACACAATTGTGTCAGATTAAAACATTAGTTTAATGTTTTATCGATCTATGATACGACCAGTTTTCGATTATAGCTGTCATTTGTATGGAAATGCATGAAACACTCATTTAACAAAAATTGAGATACAGAAAAATAAGTGCCTACGCTTGTGCCTTGGGTATCTGAAATCTACACCAATTAATGTAATGGAAATAAAAATAAAAATCAAGACAGAATTTCTCAATGATGTCCAAGGCCCCATGTTTAACGCAGAAATTCAGAAGAGATGGCCTAATTATTATTATATGTTTACCGATGGTTCAAAAAAGGGAAATAACACTGCTTGCGCAGTATACCAACAGTATTCTGGACAACATCATAAATATAAACTACCTGATGAAGCCTCCATCTACACATCCGAAATGCTGGGTTTAAAGTTTGCTCTTTCTCACGTTTTGACAAAGGAAATGAAGAACTGTGTAATATTTACAGACAGTAAAAGTGCAGTAGAAAGATTATGCGAAACAAATAAATCCAAGCAATTGACTCATCTTGATATAGAGATATTAAAATTGTACTACGAGGTTTCAAAGCTCGGAGAAGTTATCATCGCATGGATCAAAGGCCATTCTGGGATAAAGGGTAATATAATAGCAGATGTATTGGCAAAAGAAGCATTATCAAGCGGAGAAACCATAGTCAACAATATTCTACCGGTGTTAGATATATATGTATACAGTAAACAACGGCTTAAATTAAAATGGCAAGCCAATTATGCGGAATCCGAAAGACAGTCATCATTTAAATTTTGGCAACCCACACTTCTTAAAAAAAGGTGGTTTTATTCAGAGTCCAACAGAAGTTTTATTAAAACTATTAATAGGCTAAGGTCAAATCATGCTCTAACACCTTCAAGAATGTACAAAATGGATCTAGCAGACACTCCAAACTGTACTTGTGGTAAATATGGAGATTTAACACATATCCTATTAGAATGTGGAAACCAACAAGGGAATATTACATGTTTTTATGAAAACTTACGAAAACTAAATGTGTGTTTCCCATTTCACATAAATGAATTAATTTTCTCCGGAAACTTAGAAATCTTTAATGGTATTTATCAGTTAATAAGAAATTGTAAATATAAACTTTAAACAATATAATGTACTAACCCTAGAATTAAGATAAAATGTGTAAGCAATTTGCGAACATATCAATCATGTAATAAACCTTTTAATACGAAAAAATGAAAAAAAATGAAAAAAAAGAGACAAAAAAAACAAATAAATAAAAAAAAATAGGCCAAACCAAATTAATATAAAAAAAGACCAAAACAAAATAAAAAATATATATACATATTATATACAATATCAAAAAAGTAATACAAGGAAATAAAAAAATCCAATAAAAAAAAATATAAAAAATAAAAAAAAAAATAAAAAAAAATCACAAACAAAAAAAGAAAAATCAAAACAACTCAATTATTTAATTTATTTTTAACTTACATTTAGTACTAACTCGAACTCTGATTGTTGTTCTGTGAATACAAATTACAAAACAGTCTGGTCAATTGGCATCAACAAGTACAAACTTGTATTTAATTGAGCGCATAGTAAGAAAGAGACTTAAAAAAGCCGGTCTCAAGTCATATGTGCCAATAAAAGCTCCCAGACTCCAGAGACACCATCGTTTAGCACGACTACAATTTGGTGGAGTACATCAAAATTGGAATGATAACCACTGGAGTCAAATTCTCTTTACGGACGAGAGCCGTTTCTGTGTAAATTACATCGACGGTAGAGAAAGATTTTATCAACGCCAAGGAGAACGAAATGCCCCTTTCAATTTTACTACGACCGTACCTTTTGGTGGAGGTTCAATTATGGTGTGGGGCGGTATATGTTTCGGAGCAAAAACAGAGTTAGTGGTGATTGATGATGGAGCATTAACAGCAGATAAGTATATCAGAGATATTCTCCAAGACCATGTGGTACCTTTTTCACCATATATTAGCGAAAATTTTATTTTAATGCAGGATAATGCGAGCCCACACGTCGCAGACTGTGTAAGATATTTCTTATTACAAGTGGGTATAACAACGATGAATTGGCCAGCTTGTTCCCCAGACCTAAACCTGATAGAGGATATGTGGGACATGCTAGGCAGAAAACTTAGGGCACGGGTTCCTGCTATTCAAAACAGAGAGGAAGTCACAATTGCTTTAATTGAGGAATGGGAGAGACTGCCCAACAACTGATCGATAGCGGTATTAGAAGTATGAGAAGACGAATAACTGCAGTTGTAAGGCTTGTAGGGAAAACACACGTTATTAAAGCCAAAAAAATGCATAAAAAACCAATTTAAGTTCAAACTGTACAATAAAGTTAATGCGTTTAAAATCCGTATTTTGTTGAGTCTGACATCTTTGTGTTTTATTTCTTCTTAAACAGGTTTTATATTGTACTACCATTGTAATATAAATTCCAAATACTTCACCAACATTCGTATTATGATATTATCTAAACAGTATATAGACTAGAGAAAAAATACTCAGATTTTATGGTTGTTCCTTTAAATATGATGGTGAAACTAAGAAGAAAATGAGCATTTATTGATAAAAAACATGGCTAGTTGTTAACGCACCTAACTTTTTTATTATCCAACACAAGCAAATGAATCAAAAAAGAAAATGTTAAGAAAGCCTGAGACTATAATTGAGCATTAATTTCAATATTTTATATATGCTAGAATATTCCACAGGGTGTTCCGAACTTTAAGGAAAAAACACAGTATGATTGTTACACCCGGTATAAAATGACATTGACCTGTATAGCAACAATATTATTTCATTGATATTCTTAAATAATATACCTATAACATACTAAAAAAATCACTAAAATCGGACAACAGGTTTAGGAAATTCGAGTCATCTAACATGTCCCATTTTTAAGGTCTTCCGTTAATTTTGCCGGTGAGTGTAGAACTGAAGATACACAACTAAGGCCGTTTTGACATTGTGCTGTATTTGATTTTTCCTATCCCATTGTATTCTTTACGTTAAATCTTATCCTTAGAGGTACTATACGTCACGATTGGACTAATAGGATCAAAAATACGTGACTACGGCCCTTTTGACATGTTGCTGTATTTGATTTTTCTATTCCATTGTTTTCGATTGGTTAAATCCTATCATTTGAAATACTGTACGTCACGATTGGACTTATAGAAACGAAGATATATAACTAAGGCCTTTTGACATGCTCTTGTATTTGATTGTTCTTATTATCTTATTGTATTTTATTGGTTAAATCCCATCATTTGAGGTGCTGTACGTCATTACTGGACCAATTGGAGCGAAATACAATAGGTGATGCCAGAATGATTTGTGGATGAAAAAAAAACATATATATATATATATATATATATATATATATATATATATATATATATATTTATGATCCGAAAATGTAGAAAATAATGTCTAGAAAAATATACTTACCTCATTGAAATGATCTAAAGATCGTTGCCTAGAAAGATTATTTTCTCTTTTTAGAAGCTGAGATACCCCGCAAGAATTGGAGTTTTCAACTGGTTTAATCTTTAAAGTTGAAGGTCTAACGGTTTCATCTTCTGTATATAACAAAGATGTAGTCACTCCATTTTGACCAAATCCATTAACTACTTTGCTGTTCAATTTTACCTAAAATAGTACAAAACATTTAACAGTTAGTTGAATATTTTATACTAAGGTACATGAAGCCCGTTTAACCATTTAATGTCGCAAGCACTGTTTAGAAAAAAGCTATCATATAGGATATATATTTAAGGGACTATCACACTTTAGTCTCTCCATATATATATATATATATATATATATATATATATATATATATATATATATATATATATATATATATATATATATATATATATATATCACTATTTGCACTTCTTGGTATAGTGTTATTAAAATTAGGTAATATGTATGTATAGTTTAAAAATAATTGATGTCACAATTTAATGCAAGAAAAGTTGAATAATCATGTCATATCATGAAAGACATGTCACTTAGTTATAGTAAAAGTCAATGGAATTTAATCATTAATTCTGATTCCAAACAAAATGGAAAGTGGATTTAAAAACCTAAAGAGGTTTTGCCGAGAAAATCAAAAAAACTACATTAAGCCCAAAATAAGACTCATCACATCAGAAAGAAACATGTGGGACTCCCTAATTACTATTTCAGTTCGGTTCAGTTAGTCGCGGTGGAAACACGGAGCTGTCGATAGCATTAAAGACAAGCGTTAAATATTTTATTTTTCACTTGTATATTATTTGTTTATTTTACCTTTGATACGGTTACCATAAACACACTTGTTATATCCTAGGGCATAATAAGGGGGCGTTATGGCCTATAACGCCACCTGTTGTATAAGAAAAGAAAACAAATATTATAGAACGATTTTTTTTATTTTACACAATTTTCAAGTGTAAATTTAGGAGAAGTAACATTTTTTAACCTTAAAAATGGGAAATTTCAGCTTTTTATTAACAATTAATTTGGATTTCAAAATGGAATATTTAGTCCACAATACTTTTCGGACTAAAATAATTCAATCAGAAACGTGAACTAAACATAAAAAAATAACAACACTTAACATAGGTACCAATTCTTGAAAGTAAGCCAATATTATGTTATTTGGTTTTCATTTATGTCAGCTATTATATTTTTCAATTTCCGTTCAATAAGTAGTTTGTACTGTTTGTCGTATAATGGCTTATATTAAAGCGGCAATAAATTTTCTGTTGCCGTTATTGCACTTTCTCGAACATTTTCTGGTAAATCCATAACTGAATATAAATCCAACTGACAACTACATAATTTACTCAACAAATGTACAAATATTTACAACTGTCATAGACTACTTTAAACACTTTATCTGTCATAGACTACTAAAAATACTCATATATTTTTTGTAAGAGCAGTAAAATAAAATCTTGTATGTATCACTGGTGTTACCGGTCTTCTTAGAGGCCTTCTAGCTGGATTATGTTGCTCTCCTAACGTAATCATCTTAATAACACCCTTGGTGCAAAAATAACTACTATTTAGTTTTGTTTATTTGGTTATAATTTAAGTTTGAGTTTGAGTAACTCATCCAAGATGAATGGACACCGGGACGGAATCTGACGAATCAGGTAACCAGATCCTACTAAATTCTGCTGAGGAATTTGCGAAACAGTTGGTTTCGCAAATCTCTTTTTACAATATATTTCTTACGGGGCTATAAATGAATCGTTAGATTGGATTCTATTTTTATTTTTCCATTCATGTTTACATATCATTCATCCTTAAAAAATGTAAATTCAGTGGGTATTGATTGCATTTCCACAAAGCTAGTTAAACATATGAGCATGTACATTAATCAACTGTTAACTGGTTTAATAAATAAATCTGTAGAGATGGGTATTTTTCCCACTGATTTGAAAATTGGTATCGTTTCCCGAATATTTAAAAAAGGAAACAAAACTATGTTAGAAAATTATAGACCAATTACCGTACCAACTGTCTTGTGTAAGGTTATTGAAAAATGCATTCATAAAAGAATGTTGTCATTTCTTAGTAAATATAACATAATAAGTTCATATCAAAATGGGTTTCTTCCAGGTAAATCAACCGAGAGTGCATCAACAACATTTTTTAAATTCATTTATAGTTCATTAGATCAAAAGAAATTTGTTGAAGCCCTCTTTTTTGATTTAACTAAAGCTTTGACTCCATAAATTTAAATGTAGCAATTTGTAAACTAAACGGACTTGGATTTCGAGGTAATTTTTTAAAATTGTTACAATCATATCTAGAATATCGACAGATGTATGTCAAGATCGGTCATTATCAATCAGATTTGTATGACGTTGATCTTGGCGTTCAACAAGGATCAATACTGGGTCCTTTGTTATTTCTTTGTTATATCAATGATATGCCTAAATATATGAGTACGGAAAATATTTTTTTGTATGCTGATGACACAACTTTGGCGACATCTGCAGAAAATGCTGAGGAAGCATTTTTTCGTTTTTTTTAGTTTACGTCTTGGTGCGAAAAAACTCCTTAATAGTAAATTCGAGTAAAACAGTATGTATGCAATTTTATATAAAAACTCCAATAAAGGAAAATTTCTCTGTCAAAGTCGACAATGATTTTATCACTTTATCTGACACTACAAAGTTTTTAGGACTACATCTAAACAGTAATATGAGCTGGGAGGCACATATTAATCATGTATGTTCGAAAATTAATTCTGGATACTATGCTCTTTTGCAACTCAAATACTTATTTACAACGGAACAGATACTTAATGTTTATTACGCTATCATCTATTCACATTTGTCATATAATATTATTCTATGGGGCAGTACAACAAATTTCTCGAAAGTTTTTATAGCCCAAAAGCGCATAATTCGCTTGATTTTTAATTTACCATATAGACACACGTGTAGAGAGCATTTTAGAAAATATCAAATACTCACTGTTCCCTCAATTTTTATATACAGAAGTATTCTGTATACAAAAGCTAATATCAATAGATTGAAATCAAATTCAGATGTACACAATTATCGTACCAGACAAAAAGATTTTTACGTTGTTTAATTAAATTAAGCACTTCTTTTTCTTTTGTCATGCGCTGTAGGACCTCAACGTTGGTGACATGGTCCACGTGAGATTTTTTTAGTATCCTCTGTATATCCACATCTCGAAGGCTTCGATTCGTTTTTTAGTAGCTTGCGTCAGTGTCCAGCTTCAACTCCATATAGTAACACTGGAAGAACGTAGCACCTCACTATCCGCATCTTGGTTCCCAAGGATCTCAACTTAATAAATGTAGACCGTGCCATTTCAATTCTGGATCTAATCTCTTGAGCGTAGTCCCATTGTGAGTTGAGGGTAGTTCCGAGGTAAGTGAATCTGTCGACTCTCTGGATCTCTTCGCTACCTGCCATTAGTACCCCGGGATCTAAGTTTGTAGGGCTGACAACCATGATTTTAGTTTTCTTAATATTAAGGTTCAGTCCGTATGATACGCTCACAGTTCGCACTCGGTCTAGTAAGGCCTGCAGATCGTTTAGGCTGGTTGCTAGTATCACAGTGTCATCGGCGCGGCGTAGCGGATATTATTGATGTATTCACCGTTCACTCGGATTCCCATCTCTAGGTTTGTGAGGGCTTCAGTAAAAATCTCCTTAGAGTATATATTGAAAAGAGTCGGCGATAGCACACATCCTTGCCTTACTCCTCGCATAATCTTCACTTGGTCGGTCAGCTGGTCTTCGACCTTGACTTGAGCACGCTGGTTCCAGTATAAATTCATGATGATCCGAATGTCCTTCTCATCCAATCCTACTCTTTGTAGGGCGGTGACCATCTTCTGGTGCTGGCAACGGTCAAATGCCTTGGCGTAGTCAATAAAACAAATATAGACACCACAACTGACATCGCGGCATCTCTGAAGTAGGACTTGTAAAGTGAAAAGTGCTTCACGTGTATCCATGGAATTGCGGAATCCGAATTGCATTTCACCGACATGTTCTTCGCATTTCTTGTAAATTCTGGCATGTATGATTTTAAGAAAAATTTTAAGTGCATGACTCATAAGACTGATAGTTCGGAAATCTTCGCACGTTTTCGCAGATCGTTTTTTTGGTAGCGTTACAAATGTTGACAATAGCCATTCCTCTGGGATATTACCTGAATCGTATGTTTTTATAGTGTCTCCGAATTTATGTCTTAGATATGTTATATGTTGTTTCTATATTTATGTGTATGTTTATATTGTATAGGTAGTCTTTAACGTTTCTTTTTACTTTGACATGTCCTATATTATGTAAATAATCTGCAAGGATGAATATAGTTTTATTTATTTATATTTATCTGAGATCTAGGATGAATGGGTACCGGGACGGATATCGGACGAATCAGGTAACCAGATCATACTAAATTCTGCTGAGGTATTTGCGAAACAGTAGGTTTTATAATGGTTGCTAACATAATAACAGCAGCTTCTTTGATTATTTTCTTTTTACTATATGTTTCTTTCAGGACTATACATGAATCGTTCCATTGAATTATATGTTTATTTTCCCATCTATGTTTACATATCTGAAATCTGTCAAATTCTTTATTTTTGATATAAGATTAACGTTCACTTAATGATCTTGATGTTTCATCTAAATAAAAAAGTTTGCATTCACAAGGTATTTTAATGTGTTTGTTGTTGAAATTTGGAATTTATGTCTGATTCTTTTAAGTTTTTCTGGTAATCCCTTTATGTATGGTACTATTATTTTCCTCGTATCATCTCTTCTAAATTTCTCCTTGTGAATAGAATCCCGTTCTGTTTTGTCTATCCCTTATTCTATATTTTTTAATAAAAGAGATGGTAGCTGGTTTTCAATAACAATATTGTAGATGCATAAAGTTTTGAAACGAAACAATTAAATAAAATAAATTTCTATAGTTTTTCTTTGTTAATTTTCGGGAAAGTAGTATCTGTTGTTTGTTAAAGCTACTTTCACTTAGCTGCCCAGTTTAATTTTTCAACACAGGGAAACATTCCATGATCTTTCGAATTGAATTGTTGATACTTGTAATAATTTATCATTATCAAGGTATTTTAATATTATAAAAAAATCTAATTAATTTGGCGCCTGTAATTAAAACTATCCAAATATCTTTATCCAGAATTAAAATTCTATATTTTTTTGTTTATTTTTAATTATATTAAAGTTACTTAAAATAGCAGTTATGCTATATAAAATTGCAAATAATATTGGTTTGCTTAATATATTTCAAAGTACAAAATATAATAATTTAAATAATTCAACTAAAAAACTATAAAAGATATTTCGAAGAAATGAAAGTCTATTATCCTGGATTACCTGTAGTAAACAAAATTTTAAAGATATGAATAAATTATTTTCATTGTAAAGTGACGTGAGTGAGCTTAAGTGAAATCATGAAAAATGCGAGCGGGTTTTCCAAAAGGACTTGTGCAGTGAATAAGACAATAGAATAAATATTTATAAAATATATTTCTCCGTTAGTTCTTAAAAATTTATAGAAACCGATTAGCATATTAATAGTTTTTAAGAAATTTATAATTATACGCAAAATTGTGGTTTGTTATCTAAATGAAGAGATGAGAATACGTGTGACGAGCTTTGATTAGAGGATATTAAAAAAACTGGGATAAGTATGTAAGAAGGAGAGTTTAGCGAGATTTTTGAGGAAAAAAATAGGTGTTTTCCAAGGGTGCAAGTCAAACAGTCGTTGTTCTCTGGTGGTTCCCCAGAGGTAGTAAGCAATAGAAGTAAATGTTTGTGAGTTTTCGTGGAGTAAGTGTATCTGACAGAAGCTGATACAGTAAAATATTGTAAGTTATAATTTTCTACTTATATTCCAAGAGCCACTGTTCAGGCCAGAACCAGAGATTCAGTTTATCGAAAGGAGAAGAGGCTAGCATCATTTGAACGATACGTGCATTTGAAGGAGATCATTAAAAACAATAGGCTCGCAACAATTAGTTGTAAGATTGCTGATTACCTAGGGGACTGCTAAGGATAGATAGTGTAGGCTACAAGGAACAAGGATTTGGACAACTCATCATCAGAGAGATAGTTTTACTATTCGTCAGTTTTTCTTTATTAACAACATTTTTTTAACAATTGCTTTAGAGAATATAAAAATATTTTGATCAGGAGATTTAGAACAACAATTGTGATTTGAAATTTTAATTTATATTGTATGTACCATTAATTTTTGAAGGTTCACGTACCTAGAAAAAAATTTTGATAATCATTATATGAGATATTTTTATTGAAGATATTTGAGTGTGAATTTTATTTCAATATATAATGTTGTTTCATATATGTTTTTTATTATTCCGGTATTCTTTGGACCTTACCTATCATACGTAAAGCATAGATATTGAAGCACGAGTATAACCCTGAGATAAGAGAATTAAATAGTGTGAGAGAATCATAGTTACATCATTTCAAATTTAATTAATGAATTAATTAAACTTTAGACTTTTAATATCACATGAACATATATATATATATATATATATATATATATATATATATATATATATATATATATATATACATCCCGCCATCATTTTAAACTCCTTTCACGTTGCAGTAATTTAGCATCACCAAGAAAATCTATTATTTTCTACATATCAGTTGTGTATGTTCGTTTATGTATGTACGTATGTACGTATGTACGTAGATGGATATCAAGTGTACCATGCCGGAAATACAGATGCCAATCACTATAATGGAGTTGCAATCATAGTAGCAAAACACTTAGCTCAATCAGTTTTAACTTATATTCCCATATCTGACAGAGTAATGCTAGTAAAATTTAGTTCAAAGCCGTTCATTACCAACGTAATTCAGGTCTATGCCCCAACATCATCTAGTGATGAAGATAAATTAGAAGCATTCTACAAAGATCTTACTGATGCTCTAGATCTTGTCAAAGCAGCAGAAAATACCATAGTCCTCGGAGATTTTAACGCTAAAGTCGGCAAAGGACGCCGTTTGAACATTGTGGGGGAATATGGCTTGGGAAACAGAAACGAACATGGAGATCGACTTGTCCAGTTCTGTCAAGAACACGATTTCATTATATCGAATACCCATCTTAAACTACCACCGAGAAGACTCTACACCTGGAAGTCAAATGCAGAATCAGAGGGCAAAATTATTAGGAATCAAATCGACTTCATTCTAATAAAAAATCGATTTAGAAACTGCATCAAATCAGTTAAAACTTATCCAGGTGCTGACATTGGGTCCGATCACAATCCCCTAGTAGCTGTAACCCAATTAAAATTAAAAAAGGTGATCAAAAAGAAGTCTCTCAAAAAGATTTATATAGCCCAACTACAAGACGAGAAAGTTAAGGAATCAGTTCAAAGACAACTGAACGAAAATTTAATTTGGGAAAATATTGCTGAAAACGTCGATGAGGGCTTAAATAAAATCGTAACGACAGTAAAAGAAATCTGTGTGAGAAATTTACAAGGCAGGTCAAAGCCAAAAAAGCAGGCTTGGATGACAGATGATATACTGGATTTGATGGAACAACGGCGACTAGCAAAAACCAACGAAACACTTTAAAATAGCATACAAAAAGAAATTCGACGTAAAATACGAGAAGCAAAGAGTCAACATCTAGCCAAACAGTGTCATGACATTGAAGAACTCGAAAAAAGATACGACACGTTTAACATGTATAAAAAAGTAAAAGAAGCGGCTGGTATCTTCAATAAGAAACAAAATGCATTGCTACAGGATGAAAATGGTAAAGTAATATTCGAAGTAGAGGACAAACTTAAAGAATGGGAAAATTACGTCACGAACCTATTCGAAGACGATAGGAGTAGTTCACCTCCCGATATTACTAACTGCGACGGACCCCTAATAACACGCTGTGAGGTTATAAAGGCCATACAATCATCAAAAGATGGCAGAGCGACTGGTCCTGATGAAATTCCAACTGAAATATATAAGCTTATAAAGGATAGCAATGTTTTAGAGGCTATAACTTCGTTTTTCAATACCATTTATACTAGCGGACAACTACCTAATGGTTGGTCTAACTCACTGTTTATAGCTCTACCTAAGAAGACAACAGCAAAAACCTGTGCTGATTATAGAACCATCAGTTTGTTAAACCACTTATTGAAAATTTTTCTGAAGGTAATACATGGTCGTATCTACAATAAATGTGAGGAATACCTGGATGACACTCAGTTTGGTTTCCGTAACGGATTTGGAACGAGAGAGGCACTGTTTGGAATGAACGTACTTGCTCAAAGATGTCGTGATATATCTGTAGACATATACTGTTGTTTTATTGACTTTCAAAAAGCATTTGATCGTGTTAAGCACTCTATACTGATCGAAGCTCTAAAAGACATAGGCTTGGACGGCAAAGATGTTCGAATAATTGCAAATTTATATTGGAATCAAACAACATCAGTTTTAGTAGATGGTGTGGAATCACAAGCTCTCAATATTAAAAGAGGAGTACGGCAGGGATGCCTCTTGTCACCCCTGCTTTTTAACGTTTACTCCGAAAGAATTTTCAGAAAAGCGCTTTCTGAAAAACAAGAAGGAATACTTGTGAACGGCGAAGTCATCAATAATTTGCGATATGCGGACGATACAGTACTCCTAGCTTCTAGTCAAGAAGATCTGCAAACACTACTTGATAGTGTCGTTGAGAGTTGTAGGGAGGCAGGTCTTGATCTGAACATAAGGAAAACCAAAATACTTGTAATAAGTAAACAACAGAATATAAAACCGTCTATATCTGTAAATAATACCAAACTTGAGCAAGTTGATAAAATCGTCTACCTTGGACAGCAATTAAATTGTAATGCAGAAAATCACGGCGAAATTAGATCCAGAATAGAGCAGGCTAGAGCTGCTTTTAGAAGGATGTCCAAGGTGTTATGTAACAGAGACCTAAAACTGGCATTAAGGATCCGCCTACTTCGCTGCTATGTGTTCTCGGTCTTACTTTATGCTGTCGAGTCCTGGACTGTGAATAAAATCGATCTAAATCGCCTTGAGGCTTTCGAAATGTGGTGCTATAGAAGAATTTTAATATATTCTTTAATAGAAGTTTCCTGGGTGGAGAAGATTCGTAACTCCATAATACTTGAACGTCTCAGCAAGACTACTGAGATCATAAAAAGCATCAAGCAGAGAAAGCTGGAATATTTCGGACATGTAATGAGAGGTCCCAAATATAGATTGCTACAAAATATCATGCAAGGAAAAATAGCAGGCAAACGCAGTCCAGGACGAAGAAGAACCTCATGGTTGAAGAACTTGCGAGATTGGTATGGTGTAGATACAAGCATGCTATTTAGGGTGGCAGTGAATAAAATTAAAATAGCTATGATGGTAACCAACGTCCTGAAAGGACATGGTACATGAAGAAGAAGATCTTCGTTTAGTGCACCTCTGTTGGCTTAGCACCGTTGTCGGTTTTTCAATATCCTGATTTTTTTATATATTTAATTTTTTACATTAAATCTACGTTTTAAAATCGATCATTTAAAATCACTGTATTTGCTATCATTTTAAAGCCAATAGATTTTGTCGATATTAATACTTAAAATAATATCTAGATACATAAATATCGATTTTTATCCGATCCGTTTTGGGTCAACCTGCTAACGACCTGCTAACAAGTTGCAGTCTTAACTGGTTTTTTCTGTGTTTAGATGGTAGGTATATTTATTTAGCGTAGATATTTTTCCCAGAGAATTGTGTAGGGGAATATTTTACATAAATAGCTATCGGTGAATAGTTTGAGGTAAATAATATGTTTTTATGGGATTACGCCTCTATTATTGGTTGTAATTCTGATAAGAATCACATTTTTAATTAACTTATGTTTGACATTTTGATTTCCATTCCGAAAATCGTTCTCAAAAACGTTTTTTTTTTTACAAAATGTGTATACACATTTTAGATAATTTGTACAATAAACAATAAATATTAGTTAATTAAAAATGTAATTAATATTACATTTTTGTATACATAATATACATAAAAAAAAATAATATTTAGCTTAACCATGCAACAAGAAAGTATTTCACAGAATCTCGGTAAATAGTTTTCAAAAATCTTCTACAGTTATTTAAATTCTAAATAGTATGAGAGGTAGCTAATGAAAATTCGTAAAGATGTACAGTTGATTATGCTTTGTTCTTTTTTTTTTAACAATCTTAAAAGATACAAAAAAATTTTTGCTTGTAAAACGTTTTTTTACATTCTAAAGAAAAATGATTCAAATAAAAGTTGTAGACCATAAAAGGTTTTTTATGTTGAGGGATACCAAATTAAAATATATAAATAATTGAGCGAGGTAATTGCAAAAAACCCTAAACTCTAAAATATTATGTTTTTAGTAATTTATAAATGTTAATAATTTAATTTTTTGCCCAACGGCAGATAATATAGCTACTTCAAATTATGGCAATTAGTGGGTTTTTAAGGTGTGCTAAATATTAAGCAAATCACTTTGAACTTATCCAAATACTTGTCCAATACTTGTATGTACAAGTATTTTGTAATTTGCAATCTTAATGGCTTATAATAAAACAAAGAGACAAAAACAGAACCATATTTAACCAATAAGAACTAAGATAGCATTTAATTCTTAAAATCATATTTTCACTGTTTATTAATACTAAGATCTAAAAATTGAAAGGATTTTGAATTAAGATCTATAATATATGATCGAAGTTATAGATGGCATACACAGTAAAGGAGTAAAATGTTATAACCCATTAAAATAATGGTATTCGTAAATAACCGCCACGGAAAAGTACCACGGAGGTAAGAACTGTCTGAGCTTGTTTTTTTTTTTTAGATTCGGACTTTAAATTGAAGCACGCTTGCAAAATATTTAATATCTCGGCTTCTGTGGCACGTAGAACCTTCATTTCTTTACTAGGATAGCTCAACCAAATGATAAGAATTGTGCTATTTTGACCTATCTTACTAAATTTTTCCGTTGAAAAAATGAACTCTTATAAAAGCGAGTTCGATTTACAGCATACACGTGTGTATAAAGAGTACAGAGTGACTATCTGGGTAAGTACAGTCGTTTAGATAATCGCTCTTTGGGATAAACAAATTGGATAACTTTGTGATCTATGTGAAATATACCACACTTTAATAACTTATTAACTGCCCCAATTTAAATTAGTTATATTAAATGCCATTATGTACAAACGAAGCTATTAACATTTATAAATTACTGCAAAATAATTGAGGGTTTTTCGGCAAAATACGAAAATACGTTTCTATTTTGAGAACGATTTCCGAATTGGAAATTGAAATGCCAATAAACGTATTTTAACCTTTAATTGTGGCTTATTCCCATTTAAATGGTAATTATGTCTTGTTTATCTCTGCACTTGGTCACACATATTCCTTCAGGACTGTAAATACTGACCACTTTACGTTTTTTTTTTAGTTTTTTCGACAAGTGGGGATTGTCTATTCGGTTATTTCTTAATATGGGCTATCAGTAATTGTCTAGGAAAGTCAATTACTGATAGATCTATTATAGAAGTTACCCATACTTTTCCAGTAGTCATTTAGACGGTTCATCTTAATTGTTCTCATTTGGAATATAAGCCCGAGAAAAGTCTTAAATTCTGTTTGTGTTGTCTGTTTCCAAAACGCAATCCTCGATTTTTCTAAACGACTTTGTGCAAATATTTCGTCAGAGTCACTTCCACGATTCATTTAATCTACATCATCCTCGCCAGATGCTTCTAAAAATGATTGTATTTCAGCAGTGGTCAATCTACGTTTATGTTTACGTCTAGCTTTTTTAGATGTCGAACACATAATATTATTTACATCCATTTTTTTACAAATACTATAACTTACTTTAACATACGTAATTAACAATAAAAACATACCACTAGAAACAATCAATTTACGTTTTCCAATACTATAAGGGCACTTGAGGCACAACACGTTTTTACTCAATAATAGTTCCTGTATAAGTAAAATTGCTTTTTAATGTGCTTCATTGAAGGACACTAGACATATTGCAGTTTTGCCATCACATTCTTCACAGTATGTTTTAACTTTTTTAATTTTTCCATCGGCCTTTCTACTAGTCACGCTTTGACAATTAGTGCAATTAGTCATCAGGGTTTCAACATTTCTTTATTTGCAAACGCCTTCGCTAATTCCAGTCTGAACTCAAGGATAGGTTGTCGCTTTTTTCGCGTTTTCTATTATTTAGCAACTAAGTATTGACTACTGCTTTATTAAATATTAATTCCACTGCCACTTTCCGGTACCACTTTAGTATTTTGCGTATTGGGCTTTTGTAAAAAGCCATTTGATCACTAAAATCAACTCTTTTTTCACAACGTTATAATCTAGAATAGTTTGTGGTTTTAGCACTTGTGTCTAATTTTTCTTTCTACCTGAATAAACCAAGATACAACTATTATGTTTAAATGTTGTAATAATTAAAACTGGTTCTTTGTCGACCCATTTTATCACTTGTGAAATCAATAATGGGGTGAAGCTTCAGTATAAGTAGTTGCGACTTTTTTAATCTAGATTTTGGTTTTGTATTTTTTGTAGTAGAACATTTGCACATAAATTCGTTTCTTGAACTATGATTTGAATTCATCGACCCATATTCTAAAAGAAATGTGTTTTTGCGTTGTCGGGAATATTATAAATTGGTTATCTTTCACAAAGCATTCGAAATATGATTTAAATTCTATTTCAGAAAAATTTTTTACTGCAACTCTTGTTCGACCTAAACTAAATTATTACACAAAACAAGTAATCTATTTTTTTATAGAAATGTAGAAATAGAATTTCCTGTCGAAGTTTTATGTGTGGCATGAGTCACTGGTGTCTCGTATATACGGTCCTCTTATCGCATTACAAACATAATTCTCAATTAACAGTGCGGTACAAGATATATTTAGGTTGTATAATCAAGCCGTAATACTTGTCGTGAGACCATAAAACCGTATGTTAGAAATAAATATATTCCTACAAGAATTATCTTAAAAAATGAGAAAAATACAATAAAAAAGTGCAATATGAAGTGTTATTTAAAAAATGGCAAGTCATTCACGGGCGGACAGTTAAAAACAAAAGTTTTCAGTGTTCTATTGCTTGATTATTATTATCTGGTTGGTATATTTTAAGAAAAGGCGGTGACACGCGAAAATTTTAAAAACTTCTGTAATAGCCTCCAGTCAACAATTTTCTAATCATGTTTAAAAAACGTACCGAATGCACTGTGTATACTAACGCAAGTCGTCAACATTCGTGTTGTTGCAGTTATGTATTACGATCAACTTAAAGGTTATGCATGACTCCCTTTGTAAAGGTACATAGGCGTGCTCCCATGCCAAACCAAAAGATTTGTCATACTGTCATACCGTTACATTATGTCATATTATAACGTTAAATATTTTATGGTGCCCTTTGGGTACAACGAATGATCGCCTTTTTCCCGCACAGATGGAAGCCTATGTACCTTTACAAAGGGAGTCGTTTGCTGGGTATTAAAGAACCATCTATGGTCATCATATAATTTTACGCCAATATTTCACGTTCTACGATGCATTCCACGTATGATACACTGTCTTCTTTAGTTTTCTGTCATTCTGTTTGTTAAATCCTATCCCATTCACGTCACAGCGTCAAGGAGCAATAAATGTGAGCAGTTAACTAGAAGTGGAGGTGGAGGTCATAATAACAAATAATAATAATATCATCAAAGTAATATGTCATACACCTCTGGGTTAATACATTTTATTGCTGCCAGTTTACGGTGTTATTACATGCCGCCATGTTTAATTTATCTCCACCATCGTATTATCTCCGTCAAATCCTATCATTTTAAGCTCTATATGTCATGATTAGACCTATAGCACCGGAGATACGTAACTAAGGCTCTTTTGACACAGCATATATAGGAGCAAAGATATATACCTAAGCTTCTTTTGACGTGTTGCTGTATTTGATTTCTACGTCGTATTATTTTATTGGTTATATGCTATCATTTGAGGTACTGTACGTCACGATTGGACTAATAGGATAGAAGACACATAACTAGGCCCTTTCGACACGCTAATCTATTTGATTTTTATATCTTATTGTATTCTATTAGTTAAATTCATGATACTATGAACTAAAGATAAACCTACGCGCACGCGATCAGTCTATCTCTTTTGCATGTGTGACGTCACTTGGCGACAAATATCACCAGAAATGTTCTGTTTTGCATGGAGTTTTGTCAGACTTAGTATTGTTTTATAGTTTATCTTGTACGTTGACAAATAAATGTGTGCACTTTATATAAAACATATTTCGGAATATTAAATTAAAGATAAACTTTTATCGCCAAGTGTCGTCATGCGCATCGACGTACAAAATTCGATTGCGAAGTGGTTTTATCTCGGAAGTCATAGTATCGTGAGTTAAATTCTATCATTTGCAGTACGAAACGTCACGATTGGACTAATAGGATCTCAGAAACATAATTATGGCCCTTTTGACATGCTGCTGTATTTTATTATTCTTTCTCATTGTATTCTATTGGTTAAATCCTATCATTTGAGGTGCTGTAAGTCACGATTGTGCTACTAAAAAGAAGATACGTAACTAAGGCTCTTTTTACGTGTTGCTGTATTTAATTTCCAATTTTAAGTTATTGTATTCTACTGGTGAAGTGCTATCATTTGAGATATCGTACGTGACTATTGGCCTAATAGGACCGAAGGTACATAACTAAGGCCCTTTTGACATGCTACCCCATTACCTCATTGTATCTCATTGTATTTTATTAGTTAAATCCTTTCTTTTGAGGTACTGCACGTCATGATTGGACTAACAAAACCGAAGATACACAACTAAGGCCCTTTTGACATTGTGCTGTATTTGATTTTTCTATCCCATTGTATTCTTTACGTTAAATCTTATCATTAGAGGTACTATACTATATATATATATATATATATATATATATATATATATATATATATATATATATATATATACATCCCGCCATCATTTTAAACTCGTTTCACGTTGCAGTAATTTAGCATCACCAAGAAAATCTATTATTTTCTATATATAAGTCGTGTATGTTCGTTTAGTGCACCTCTGTTGGCTTAGCAGCGTTGTCGGTTTTTCAATATTCTGATTTTTTTATATATTTAATTTTTTACATCAATCCTACGTTTTAACATCGATCATTTAAAATCACTGTATTAGCTATCATTTTAAAGCCAATAGATGTTGCCGGTATTAATACTTAAAATAATATCTAGGTACATAAATATCGATCCGTTTTCGGTCAACGTGCTAACGACCTGCTAACACGTTGCGGTCTTAACTGGTTTTTTCTTTGCCTAAATGTTAGATATATTTATTTAAGGTAGATATTTTTCCCAGAGAATTGTGTAGGGGAATATTTTACATAAATTTCAATTTACAACCTGTTTAATCCAAGCTATCGGTGAATAGTTTGAGGTAAATATTATGTTTTTATGGGATTACGCCTCAATTATTGGTTGTAATTGTGATAAGAATCACATTTTTAATTAACTTGTGTTTGACATTTTGATTTCCATTCCGGAAATCGTTCTCAAAAACGTTTTTTTGTACAAAATGTGTATACACATTTTAGATAATTTGTACAATAAACAATAAATATTAGTTAATTAAAAATGTAATTAATATTACATTTTTATATACATAATATACATAAAAAAATAATATTTAACTTAACCATGCAACAAGAAAGTATTTCACAGAACCTCGGTCAATAGTTTTCAAAAATCTACGGTTATTTAAATTCTAAATAGTATGAGAGATACTATTGTACTATATCTATACTCTAATATGTATCTATATGTATCTATACTCTAAGATGTACAGTTGATTATGCTTTGTTCTTTTTTTTAACAATCTTAAAAGATACAAAAAAAAAATGTTTGCTTGTAAAACGTTTTTTTACATTCTAAAGAAAAATGATTAAAATAAAAGTTGTAGACCATAAAAGGTTTTTTATGTTGAGAGATACCAAATTAAAATATATAATTAATTGAGCAAGGTAATTGCAAAAAACCCTAAACTCTAAAATATTATGTTTTTAGTAATTTATAAATGATAATAATTGAATTTTTTGCCCAACGGCAGATAATATAGCTACTTCAAATTATCGCAATTTAATGGGTTTTTAAGGTGTGCTAAATAGTAAGCAAATCACTTTGAACTTGTCCAAATACTTGTACAAAGTATTTTGTAATTTGCAATCTTAATGGCTTATAAGAAAACAAAGAGACAAAAACAGAACCATATTTAACCAATAAGAACTAAGATAACATTTAATTCTTAAAATCATATTTTTATTGTTTATTAATACAAGATCTAAAAATTGAAAAGATTTTGAATTAAGATCTAATATGATCGAAGTTATAGATGGCTTACACAGTAAAGGAGTAAAATGTTATAACCCATTAAAATAATGGTATTCGTAAATTACCGCCACGGAAAAGTACCATGGAGGTAAGAACTGACTGAGCTTGTTTTTTTTTAGATTCGGACTTTAAATTGAAGCACGCTTGCAAAATATTTAATATCTCGGCTTCTGTGGCACGTAGAACCTTCATTTCTTTACTAGGGTAGCTCAACCAAATAATAAGAATTGTGCTATTTTGACCTATCTTACTAAATTTTTCCGTTGAAAGTACGAACTCTTATAAAAGCGAGTTCGATTTACAGAATAAACGTGTGTATAGAGAGTACAGAGTGACTATCTGGTCAAGTACAGTCGTTTAGATAATCGCTCTTTGGGATAAACAAATTGGATAACTTTGTGATCTATGTGAAATATACCACACTTTAATAATGTATTCTTCTTCTCTTCTTCAGCCTTCATTTATCCAATGTTGGACATAGGCCTCCTCCAATTGCTTCCACGCTTCCCTATCTTTTGCAATTCTCATCCACTGCTTTCCAGCTACAGCAGTTATATCGTCTATCCATCTCTTTTTAGGTCTTCCCACGCTTCTTTTTGTTTCTCGAGGTCTCCAGAATGTCACTTTATGAGACCATCTGTTGGTGTCTTGTCTTGCTACATGTGCTACCCATTGCCATCTCAATGTCGCTATTTTTTCCATGATGTCGGTTACTTTAGTTCTTCGACGTATTTCGGTGTTAGGAATTTTGTCTCTGAGGCTTATATTTAACATGGCCCTCTCCATGGCCCGTTGAGTTACTCTTAATTGTTCTGCCATTTTTCTTGTTATTGCCATAGTTTCCAATCCATAAGTTGCAACTGGTAGTATACAAGTGTCATAGGTTTTTCGTTTTAAGTGAATTGGGATTTTTCTGTCTTTTAAAATGAAGCTCAACTTACCAAAAGCAGCCCATGATATTTGTGTCCTTCTTTTAATTTCTAGGGTTTGATTTTCCTTTTCGTTTTTAATTGCATGTCCTAGGTATAATATATTGTTCTACCTTTTCTATATTGATGTTATCTATCGTGATGTTTTCTAGGCTGTTGCTTAATATCTTTGTTTTGTCGAGATTCATTTTTAATCCTATTTGATTCGATTTGTGATTTAAATCTTGTAGCATTGATTTTAGTTCATGGATATCTGTGCTTATTAGTACTATGTCGTCTGCAAAACGCAAATGGTTAAGATATTCTCCATCTATTTTTAATCCATTTTCGGCCCAATTTAGTTGTTTGAAAACATTTTCTAGTGCCAAAGTAAATAACTTGGGTGATATGGTGTCGCCCTGTCTCACACCTTTGCCAAGGTCTATTTTTCTAGTTTCCAGATCATCATCTATTTTTACGTGAAAAGTAGCATCATCGTATATATTCTTAAGGAGGGCAGCATATCTTGAATCTACTCTGGCGTCGTCCAATGCTGTTAAGAAAGCCCAATTCTCGATACTGTCGAATGCTTTGTGATAATCGACAAATGCCAGATGTAGTGGTATGTTGTACTCTATTGTTTTTTTAATAATGGTCCGAATTGTTTGCAAGTGATCGATAGTGCTAAAACCCTTACGAAAGCCTGCTTGCTCCACTGGTTGGTATGCATCTAGTTTAGCTGTCAATCTATTTGTTATTATTCGGTTAGTAGTTTGTAAAGGTGTGACAATAAGCTTATTGGTCGGTAGTTTTCTATATTTGCGGCGTCCCCTTTTTTATGGAGTAGAATGACTTCCGCATTTTTCCATGTGTTCGGTATTTGTCCTTCCAATAGGCGTTTATTAAGTAATGCTCTTATTGCCTCTTCTAATGCAGTGCCTCCCATTTTTAGCATCTCTGAAGTCATTTTATCTTCTCCTGGTGTTTTCCCATTTTTCATTTGTTTTAGGGCGGCTCTAATTTCTGATGTTATTATTTCAGGGAAGTCCTCTGAGCCCACATTTAAGATATGTTTTTTTGGTATACCGGGGTTCGGAATAGTAGAACTATACAGCTTCTCATAAAATTTTCGAATTTCTCTAACGATCTCTTCCTTCACAATGTTCCACGGTCGTCTTTTATCTTTATGATTTTATTCCTGCCAGCGGATTTACATGTTTTTAGTACTTTCATGTTCTTATTATTTTCTATGGTTTCAAGAATCTGGTTTGTTCTATAAACTCTGAGGTCTTAATATTTTTCTTAACGCTTCTGTTGAGCGCTTTATAGTCCGGGTTATCTCTGTTCGTTCTTCTTCTTTTCTCTATCTGTTCTAGAGTTTCGGGTTTTAGTTTAGCTTCCTTTTGTTTTCTTATTCTGCAACAGAGTTTCTTAGTGACTGTTTGTATGTCTTTAGTTATTTTCTCAGCTAGTTCATCTATATTCTTGTGCTCAAAGGTATTTGCTACTAGTTTTCGTGCTAATTCCTCTTGGTATTTCTCTTTATTACTGGCTAGGATGTCTGCCGTCGGTAAAGGGTTTGTTGTTAATAGTTTTCGTCTTTCTCTCTTTACGTTAATACGTATATCAGCACGAACTAGTCTATGGTCACTGCCGGTGTTAAATTTGTTCAATACCTCGATGTTTATAACGTATTAACGTTATTATATATATTAATAACGTATTATCTGCCCCAATTTAAATTAGTTATATTAAATGCCATTATGTACAAACGAAGGTATTAACATTTATAAATTACTGCAAAATAATTGAGGGTTTTTCGGCAAAATACGAAAGTACGTTTCTATTTTGAGAACGATTTCCGAATTGGAAATTGAAATGCCAATAAACGTACTTTAACCTTTAATTGTGACTTATTCCCATTTAATTAGTAATTATGTCTTGTTTATCTCTGCACTTGGTCACACATATTCCTTCAGAACTGTAAATACTGACCACTTTACGTTTTTTTTTTTAGTTTCTTTGACAAGTGGGGATTGTCTATTCGGTTATTTCTTAATATGGACTATCAGTAATTGTTTAGTAAAGTCAATTACTGATAGATCTATTATAGAAGTTACCCATACTTTTCCAGTAGTCATTTAGACGGTTCATCTTAATTGTCCTCATTTGGAATATAAGCCCGAGAAAAGTTTTAAATTCTGTTTGTGTTGTCTGTTTCCAAAACGCAATCCTCGATTTTTCTAAACGACTTTCTGCAAATATTTCGTCAGAGTCACTTCCACCATTCATTTAATCTACATCATCCTCGCCAGATGCTTCTAAAAATGATTGTAATTCATCAGTGGTCAATCTACGTTTATGTTTACGTCTAGCTTTTTTAGACGTCGAACACATAATATTATTTACATCCATTTTTTTACAAATACTATAACTTACTTTAACATACGTAATTAACAATGAAAACATACTACTAGAAACTATCAATTTACGTTTTCCAATACTATAAGGGCACTTGAGGCACAACACGTTTTTACTCAATAATAATTCCTGTATAAGTAAAATTGCTTTTTAATTTGCTTCATTGAAGCACACTAGACATATTGCAGTTTTGCTATCACATTCTTCACAGTATGTTTTAATTTTTTTAATTTTTCTATCGGCCTTTCTACTAGTCACGCTTATTCTTAAAATTTTGTAACCTCTTGTACACTTCCTTCTCTTTTTATTATCTACATCGCTTTGCCTGAGATGGTATTTTTTGGGTGTAATTAGTCATTAGGGTTTCAACATTTCTTTATTTGCAAACGCCTTCGCTAATTCCAGTCTGAACTCAAGGATAGGTTGTCGCTTTTTTCGCGTTTTCTATTATTTAGCAACTAAGTATTGACTACTGCGGTATTAAATATTAATTCCACTGCCACTTTCCGGTACCACTTTAGTATTTTGCGTATTGGGCTTTTGTAAAAAGCCATTTGATCGCTAAAATCAACTCTTTTTTCACAACGTTATAATTTAGAATAGTTTGTGGTTTTAGCACTTGTGTCTAATTTTTCTTTCCACCTGAATAAACCAAGATACAACTATTATGTTTAAATGTTGTAATAATTAAAACTGGTTCTTTGTCGACCCTTTTTATCACTTGTGAAATCAATAATGGGGTGAAGTTTCAGTATATAAGTAGTTGCGACTTTTTTAATCTAGATTTTGGTTTTGAATTTTTTGTAATAGAACATCTGCACATAAATTCGTTTCTTGAACTATGATTTGAATTCATCGACCCATATTCTAAAAGAAATGTGTTTTTACGTTGTCGGGAATATTATAAATTGGTTATCTTTCACAAAGCATTCGAAATATGATTTAAATTCTATTTCAGAAAAAATTTTTACTGCAACTCTTGTTCGACCTAAACTAAATTATTACACAAAACAAGTAATCTATTTTTTTTATAGAAATGTAGAAATAGAATTTCCTGTCGAAGTTTTATGTGTGGCATAAGTCACTGGTGTCTCGTATATACGGTCCTCTTATCGCATTACAAACATAATTCTCAATTAACAGTGCGGTACAAGATATATTTAGGTTGTATAATCAAGCCGTAATACTTGTCGTGAGACCATAAGACCATATGTTATAAATAAATATATTCCTACAAGAATTATCTTAAAAAATGAGAAAAATACAATAAAAAAGTGCAATATGAAGTGTTATTTAAAAAATGGCAAGTCATTCACGGGCGGACAGTTAAAAAGAAAAGTTTTCAGTGTTCTATTGCTTGATTATTATTATCTAATTGGTATATTTTAAAAATACTAGGGACATCCCCACCGACCACAATCTTCTTCTTACAACAATTAGGATAGAATTTAAAAGAACAAAAAGAAATAAGCAAATAATAGCTATTAACCCAGATAAGCTTAAAGAAGAATCCACTAGTAATAAAATACGGAAAGAAATACATAGACACTTGAGTAACAGAACAGTACAATCGACACAAACTCCCGAGGAAGACTGGCACTATATTGAGAAAACACTTACAAGAGTAACAAACCATGGATGACAGAAGAAATTCTAAACATGATGGACGAAAGAAGAAAATACAGAGGTAAAAATGAAACAACATACAAGCAAATACACAAGAATATCAGAATAAAGATCCAACAAGCCAAAGAAACCTGGCTAAGTAAAAGATGCCAAGAAATTGAAGAGTTGGAACAAAGACATGATACTTTCAATCTATATAAAAAAGTAAAAGAAGCCGCTGGAATATTTAAACAAACTCCTACGTCTTTCATCGAAGATAAACATGGGAACCCGCTACTGAACAGAGAAGATTAAATAGGTAGATGGAGAGAATACGTGGAAGAGATGTTTCAAGACCGAGAGAGGACGAACATTTACATGCAGGAGGCATCGACTGGACCTTATATCACAAAGCAAGAAATTATCAAAGCGGCAAATCAGATAAAGAACGGAAAAGCTGTTGGGGAAGATAATATCCCAATTGAAATAATAAAGATATTACTAGACGAACACATCGAAGTAATGGAAGATATATTTAACAAAATATACGAAACAGGCATAATACCAAATGATTGGCTGACATCGGTGTTTATACCACTACCAAAGAAGAAAAACGCCAAGAAATGTGAAGACCATAGGATTATTAGCCTGATGAATCATATATTGAAACTTTTCCTACGAGTAATACACAATAGAGTATACAATAAACTAGACTAACACACTGGTCAAACTCAGTTTGGTTTTAAGAATGGGTACGGAACAAGAGAAGCACTTTTTTCAATACGTGTGCTAGTTGAAAGATGTAGAGATGTCGATTCTGATGTATACTTGTGTTTTATATACTTTCAGAAGGCGTTTGACCTGGTGAAACATTATAAACTAATAGATATTTTAAGGTCATGTAATATCGACGATAAAGACTTAAGGATCATTTCAAACCTTTACCAAGAACAAAAGGCTAAAATCAGAATAACAAGCGAAACATCTGGAAAAATCAATATCGAGAAGGGAGTAAGACAGGGATGTGTCCTATCACCTTTGCTGTTCAATGTTTACTCTGAGAAGATATTTCAGAAAGCTTTGGAAGGCACCTCGGATGGTATAATTATAAACGGGCAATGTATAAATAACCTGCGATATGCTGATGACACTGTCATACTGGCAAATAATGCTGAAGCCCTGCAACGCTTAATGGACCGAGTAATGACAGCCTGTAGAGAATTTGGAATGAAATTGAATACAAAGAAGACAAAAACGACGATCATCAGCAAGCACCAAAACAGAAGGGTGAAGGTCAATGTCGACGGAACAGATCTGGATGGAGTAACAAGAACAATGTACCTTGGAAGTAATCTTGATGAAACTTGGGACCACTCACTAGAGATAAGAATACGCCTGAAAAAGGCAAGTACAATGTTTTACAAAATGCAAAAAGTTCTATCATCCGCCAGCTGGGCATCTCATTGAGAACTAGAATACTTAAGTGCTATGTTTTCTCCACCCTGCTCTATGGTGTTGAAGCCTGGACAATGACAGAAGCAACACAAAAAAGAATCCAAGCATTCGAACTCTGGTGTTACCGTAAAATGCTCAGAATATCCTACATGAGCCATACGACGAATGCGGAAGTCTTGCGGAGAATGAATAAGGAAAGAGAGCTTATGCTTATAATAAAAGAACGGAAAACACAATATTTTGGTCACATCATAAAAAGTCAAAAGTATGAACTGCTCCAACTTATAATCGAAGGCAAAGTCAATAGCAAAAGGGGACCAGGAAGAAGACGCAACTCTTGCAAAAAAACTCTCGCAACTCTTGCAAAAAAACTCTTGCAACTCTTTCTAAAAACTTACGGCAATGGACGAACATGACCTCCATAGAACTATTCAGAACTGCTACAAATAAGATTAAATGGGCAAATGTAATGGCCAACGTCCTTAAGGATAAGGCACCGTAAGAAGAAGATTGGTTAAGTGCTATCATTTGAGATATCGTACGTCACTATTGGCCTAATAGGACCAAAGGTACATAACTAAGGCCCTTTTGACATGCAACTCCATTACCTCATTGTATCTCATTGTATTTTATTTGTTAAATCCTTTCATTTGAGATACTGCACGTCATGATTGGACTAACAGAACCGAAGATACACAACTAAGGCCCTTTTGACATTGTGCTGTATTTCATTTTTCTATCCCATTGTATTCCTTACGGTAAATCTTATCATTAGAGGTACTATACGTCACGATTGGACTAATAGGATCAAAAATACGTGACTACGGCCCTTTTGACATGTTGCTGTATTTGATTTTTCTATTTCATTGTTTTCGATTGGTTAAATCCTATCATTTGAGATACTGTACGTCACGATTGGACTTATAGAAACGAAGGTATATACCTAAGGCCTTTTTGACATGCTGCTTTTCTGTCTTATTGTATTTTATTGGTTAAATCCTATCCTTTGAGGTGCTGTACATCACGACTGGACCAATTGGAGCAAAAATATGCAATATATACCCCGTTATATATACCCAATATATAACCCGTTATTTTTAATCAAACAAGATGCTAGAATGATTTATGGATGAAAAAAATATATATAAATTCTTAAATTTACCATTTCGTTGTGGGTAATATTATATTCAACAGCGATGCCAAATTTCTGATGCCAAAATGATTGATAATGAAAGTGCGATATACATTTTCATGTATATAATGGCAGCGAGTAAACGGTAAAACCCTGAACTAAATATATATAATATTTTCACTGTACCATCATTTTAGACTCAAACATTTCCTGGAATAAACTTATATAACTCAGTAAGGGATAAAAAGAGAAAGCGGACATTTTAAAATACCAACACGGTATCAAATCTCTAATCATTGAGATGGTTAAAATTCTTGTAACAAGTACAGGAAAAAAGTTATTAAGGTCTTGTAAAGTAGCGTCGATATACAGATGCTACTTTGCAAGACGATGCTAAATTGATGGTAAAAGCATAATGTATCGATGCCAAAATGATAGTAGGATGTATATATATATATATATATTTATATATATATATATATATATATATATATATATATATATATATATATATATATATTGTTATGATAGGTAAAATCGAGAAAAATATTGGTGTGCTTAAAATATTTCAAAGTTCAAAAAATTAAAATAATTCAGATAAGTCGAATAATAAACTACAAACATTTCGAAGAATGAAAGTCTTTTATCTTTGGATTACCTATATTGAACAAAACGTAAGATCATCTAAAAAGTACAATATGAGTACATACTTTTTAGATGAACTGATGATGCTTCGTCTTCAAAATAGATAAAGTAGCCTATCAACTTTGTCTTTTATTTCTCCACCTTGAGACCGATATAAGAACCCACCACTATATATATATATATATATATATATATATATATATATATATATATATATATATATATATATATATATATATATATATATATATAATATATATATATATATATATATATATATATATATATATATATATATATATATATACAGTGGTGAGTGCTTTATCGCCCGGCTTTTTAACGTAAGAGATAGAAAACACAGTTACCTTGTGAAATAAAAAGAGATGAAACTCGTAAAGGTGGGAAATAATCGATAGAAACCTATAATTTACATTACATTACATTACCACCGTCGATAGTCTCACACCTTTAGCCGTTATTATAGTATTAGAAGTGTTTAAAGTCGCTTTAAAACTCGGCAAAATAGCGGAAAGGATAGAAGATGGATTTTGTGAGAAAGAATGAGATAAAGCTAGTTCTTAGACGTGGCTATTTGACTTCAGTCATAATTATACGGATGACCGCGACAATATTTTATTTTAATATCTTTTGATGTAAGAATAAATGATTGAATAAATTAAGAATTAAAGTAAAAAACATTAATTAGTAGCGATTTTAAATTATAAATCTTTAAGTTTATTTAATAATAAAAATAACTCAACTGAAATATTTCACTAAACTAAAGGTAGGTATGTTCTGTCCGATACTATTTATTGTATGTGGAGTTGGTGTAATTATTAGATACGTAGTCTATTGACGAGAAGATTGGGGTTCAATTCCCACCAAGGATAAAATTTTTGTTTTACTCAATCAAAAAATAATAGAAAATATTATACATATTAGGTAACAAGTTTTCGAAAAAATCATTATGTATAATTTATTCTTATTCCAATGTTATAAAACAGAAATACAAAATAATTCAAATTCAAAAATATATTTACGTGTAACTTTAAACACTTCTAATACTAGTAACGACTGACATAAATGTTTAGTGATTCAAATCAAAACGATCTTTGCATAATTTCAAATTATTAAAAAAAAAAAAAAAAAAAAAAAACCACATATGGGTTTTGAACTCTAATCGTCTGCGTCGCAGTGTCGAATTCTTACCACTAATCCACGAAGGACTGATGTTTACTTCCGTGACAAGAGTGTACGACACTCCTCAAATCATAGAAATTATTTTTGGTTAATATTTTAAAATTTTAGATTAAATAATCACTATTAATTAATTTATTTTATTCACATTTTTGCTTTATTGTGGTCAATCATTTTTTACTTTATGCGAAATTAAAAAATGTCACTGAAATATGTTACACATACGATATCACAAATAATAATTATGACCGAGGTGATTTAGCTGGAAGCTAACGTCTAAAGGTGTGAGACTATCGATAGTGTTAATGCGATGTAATGTAAATTATAGGTTTCTATCGATTATTTCCCACCTCTACGAGTTTCATCTCTTTTTATTTCACAAGGTAACTCTGTTTTCTATCTCTTACGTTAAAAAGCCGGTTGATAATATATATATATATATATATATATATATATATATATATATATATATATATATATATATATATATATATATATGTTCGGAAAGATTTAGTACAATGAAACCTAGAGCTAAGATTAATATTATTACTAAAATTAATATCAAACTCACCAGTCTTCCGGGTTGAACCGCGTCGATATCCATTTTGCCGACCTTTTTCGGCATCCTCTCTGATACCTTCTTCAGGGCTTCCGAGGTCTCAGTCTCCCGAGCCCCCAAACACTACTACACTGTTCACTGTTCACTAGTGAACACTGTTCACTAGTGACTACTAGTGACAGTGTAGTGAACAGTGTAGTAGTGCTTGGGGGCTCGGGAGACTGAGACCTCGGAAGCCCCGAAGAAGGCATCAGAGAGGATGCCGAAAGCTCGGCAAAATGGATATCGACGCGGTTCAACCCGGAAGACTGGTAAGTTTGATATTAATTTTAGTAATAATATTAATCTTAGCTCTAAGTTACATTGTACTAACCGCGGAAATCTTCTTCTCAAAGGTTCTCGGGAAAAAATTCTATTTTCTTTATTGACAAGTCCCTTGTGTTGCTGAAATATGGAAACGACTATTGATTTATATTCTTCAGGGCAACTTAAAACTTTTATTATATCTTCTTCTTTACAAATAAAATTATTTTTTATTTTGCAATCATTATTCCTTGCTTCCAGTTTTACGCACTCCACCTCGTAGGCATCCATCTGATCAAAATTTCCATTGCTTAAATATTCACTACAATTATTCTTTACATTCTTTTGGGACATCTCCTATCATCAAAATACATTTCTTCTTCATAAACATCACTACAAGAATTTCGGTTAAAAATATCATTGTTTTTTATAGTATTCTTGGTCAAAGTATTGGTATTAAACAATACTATGAGGTAATTTCGTAATGTTTTCTAATAAGTAAATACAGAATAAAGTAATAAAATTAAGGAAAATTAACAAATTTAACATGCTTATTTAAAGAACGTCGTGAATTTGCCTTATTCCATCGTTCGACAAAACGTAAAGCAATCTGAAAAGGCCAAAGCTTTATACAATGACAACAAAAATTAAGAACCCAGTCATGTCCCTAACTAATTAGGTCTACTGTATAAAATTCGTATCCGTAAGGCATTGAAAATCTCGTCGGCGGTCTCATGCTGCCTGTTGTCTGTTGGGTCGTCATCTTCGTCGTCTGATATGCTTAGGTTGTCTGGATGAAGAACCATATCAATGATGTCCTGGTCGATGAATACACTTTCCGAGTCATCGGCTGCTAACCACTCACGTATTTCTTCTTAGTTAATTTCGTCACATCCCCGCAAATTTTTTATTAAAGGTTTAATTTCTTCTGTCGTTTCTTTACCATTTTCTTCTTCAGGTTCGTCAATAAAAATCCTATCTAAAAGTTAGTTTCAGCATTTTTCCAAAGTTGAAGATTCGATCTTGGCCCAGAACTCAGCACACCGATAAACAACATATTTCATTGTTGAAGATTTGAGAATTTCGGGAACACTTTTGGATTCATTCGTATCCTGTAATAACAGATGTCTTAATAATTCTCCTCTATAATTTCTCTCGAATGTCTTTATTAGAATTATACTTCCTGGTCTAACAGTTGAATTAAGCTCGTGACCTTCGGTGGCAAAAATCTGACAATTATCACTATTGTGTAGATTTTGAGGGTGAGTTGGCGAATTGTAAACAAGCAACAATGCTTTGATTAGGTTTTTTTATTTTAAAAAGGATTTTATACTTGGGACGAATTCATTTTCGAACCATTCTGGAAATAAAGTGGTCGACAAACATGAGCTTTTTTGGCTTCTATAAAAAACTGGAAGTGCTTTTTCTCAAATATCTTTTAGAGTTCTTGATTTTTTTATTTCCCAACACACATAGGCATCAATCCGTGAGTTAAATTAATGGATTTGTTTACGTTTTGTAATAAAAATTTACGTTTTATTGACGAAACTATTGAAACTGTCAGCCGTTTCGGTTAAGGGAGGTTTTACTGTATGCATTGTAATAACGAATGTTCGTTATCACGACGATTTCCAGGGTATCAGTAATCCACTTCCAACAACCTGAGCCCATAAGGATCCTTGAACATGCAGTACCAGCAGAGTCAGCAGGACCCAAGCTTTTTGCACTTTCCCACTTAGTCAGCAATTACAAATAATATAAAACCAGTTGTCGCTCTTTATTTTCATTTATTATATTTTTGTAGTTCATTCATTATATTTTTATAGTTCATTATATTTAAGTTTTAAATTCAGTATAATTAACACGTAACTTTGAAAACTGTATTCTTGAAATACATTTTTTAAAAAGTCGAAAAAGTGTATCGTGTTATAAAAAGTGGCGCAGTCGCAGTAGGATCTGGAAACGTTGACAGAACAAGGAAGAACTTAACTGACAACGGTGGATTCCAACCCTTTAACCAGAAAAAGAACCAGTAAACTCCAAGAAGCAGTGCCGTCCTAACTTTGCAGAATTCTACGGAAGGAACACCAAGTGAAGCCCCTGGTGGATTAGCTGTCGAGAACAAGACGACTTGATGTTTTTGGAACTAATGTAAGTCTAATATTGAATCATCTCGTATATAATTTTTGTTTTATATCTTTTATTATCATATACTGTTCGATATTCCAATATTAATTATTCTATATTAATTAATTAATAAGTTCATGCCGAATTTGAATATTTTTTGATAATTACTTTAATAATTATAAACTTTTGATTATTCTGTAAATCGTCAACTTTTTTAATTTTCATTTTATTTAGCGATTACTTTTGTCGATTATTCTGCTAATCAGGTACTGTCTTAGAAAAATACCTTTCCAATATTTTGATTTATTATTTTGATATTTATATTTTGATTTATTATTTAATATTTATATTTGATTAATTATTTAGTTAACTAATCCATAATCTTATATTTTTATTTCTATTTCGTTTATTGATTTATTAACCACCATGAATGACAACGGCAGCATTTCTCGTCCCGCGTCTCGTAATGAGAAAAAGCCTGCAATAGAACTTTATAAATTATCTGAAATATTTTCTATCGTACTCGAATTTGAAGGCGATCAGATATTTTTACACACATTTTTAAATGCTTGTGATTATATTACTACATTATGTCTACGGGCGATCCAAAACAACTATTAGTAATTCACATAAAAAATAAATTGCGCGGAAGAGCAGCACAACTTATAAGTTCAAGAAAACAGCTTCTTACTTCTCATTTTGGAGACACTAGAGACCCATCTTCTTTGATACAAAATTTACAGAGAGTCAAACGGCTTCCGAATGAATCGGCTCTTACATTTCTTAATCGTGTAAAAGTCCTTAATGCAAAAACGCATGCTAATATACAGAAATCTAACCTCTCTGCTATAGAGACGCATCAAATTGTATTAATCGAATCAATGGCGCTTAATACCTTATTGACCGGCTTCGATCCAAAAATCGCTCACATCATTAGTGCTAGTAATCCGAAAGACCTTCTTGAAGCTCAAGTCCGCATCAGACGAGAGTTATAATTATCCTATTTCGAAATACAGAAAATCAATAGATCCAATCCTCCAAAACCCAATCAAAACAATCAACCCATCCGTAGACCAAACCTTCAACCACATAATTGTACGTTTTGTGGATGTATGGGCCACTCGTGCAACGAATGTCGTTCTCGCCAAAATTCCCAAAATAACTCGCAGAATTCCAACAACTCCCATAATTTTAACAATTCCCGAAATTTTAATAGCCATCAAAGCTTCAATAATGCTCAAAACAATGGCTTTGAGAGACCAACTTTCAGTTCAAATAATAATTTCCAAAACAATAGACCCAACGACCAACAAAGACCTCAATTCACACCAAATCAAAATAATTCACAAGTACGCCCTTCTGTAATCCATAAGAATATTAATTTTATAAACGATGGGCACAAAGCTCATTTCGTTAACTATGAGCCTGACTATATTAATGACTATACTTCAGCTTTAAGTGAAAGCTACCAATACGAAGATTTCTCTGATAATAATTATTCGCCTCCCGATTATTACCATTCATTTGATCAATCAACCGATTTAATTGATAACCAAGACTATCAAGATTTTCTCACACTCCCGAACCAGAACCACCCACCAGACAATGCCAGTTCAATGAACGAATCTTTGTCTCAAATACAGATTCAAACTCTGAATTTGGACGACATGAACCCATCTCTGAACTTTCCTGAACGAAATTTTCTCTGAGCCCTCTTTTTGCTGTGAACTCTAAAAATCTGTACTATATAAAAGACGCATCAAATACGTTTAAATTACTTATCGATATCGGTGCTAGTAACTCTATCTTTAAAGAAAATACCGTGAAAATTTTCAAACCACGTTTTCCCGAACACATTACTATACAGGGTATTATAAACCAAAAGAATTTTGTCATTGAATCAACTTTAGTCCCGTTTCAAGTGGGAAACCCCCATAAGGCTTTCATTTATAATTTAGATATTGATTTCGATGGAATCTTAGGCCTCGATTTCTTAGAACATTACGAGTGTACAATAGACCTTAAAAACAAACAACTAATCACAAACTTTAAAACATTATATCTCCACAAAGTAGAAACTAATTCGCGTAACAATGAACCCCCTAATCAAATTAAAATAGATCCCAGATCCGAACAAATATTCAAGTTAAAATGTCATCTGTCGAATACACATGAAATTTTTCATAAAAAAGAAAAAGTCCATATCCCCAACGCGTTAGTACACGTAAATGAAAAAAGCGAATTTCTGACATCCGTAGTAAATGCAAACGCAATTCCCAAAAATATCGATTTTTCCGATATCGTAATTGAACCATATTCGAACTAGCCTATCCTAAATTTCCAGTCAAACGATAACTTGGAAAATTATTGCTCTGATAAAATTGACCGTACCAACAAAATCAAATCTCGACTTCGAACAGAACATCTTAACGAGGAAGAACAAGAACTAGTTACAAATCTTTGCTTAAATTACGAAGACATATTTTACTTAGAAGAAGACAATTTCACTTTCACTAGTGAGATTAAACATCAAATTGAAACTAATAACACCAAACCCATTTTTACGAAATCATACAGATATCCTCAGGTCCATAAAGGGGAAGTTAAATCTCAAGTAAATAAGATGAACGTCAACGAAGGTATCATCCGGTTCTCTACGTCTCCTTGGTCATCTCCTGTTTGGGTTGTTCCCAAAAAATGGATTCTTCTGGAGGACAAAAATGACGAGTAGTAATAGACTACCGCAAGCTCAACGAATATAGTATTGGCGATAAATACCCTCCTCCTAATATCTCTTAGCCCAGCTTGGAAAGTGCCAATATTTCACAACTCTAGATCTTGCCTCCGGGTTTCATCAGATCGAAATCGATCCCAAAGACATTTCTAAAACAGCCTTCTCCGTCGAAAACGGGCACTATGAATTTACTCGTATGCCTTTTGGACTTAAAAATGCATATATTCTTTTAGGTATTTTAAACGAACGATGTCTTGTCTATATGGACGACATTATAGTATACTCCCCTATCATTCATGAGCACATTTCCCGTCTTACTGAAGTTTTCAAACGTCTTCGAAAAGCTAATCTTAAAATCCAGCCTGATAAATGTGAATTTCTCAGGAAAGAGGTGGCGTATCTCGGACATCTCATTACCCAAGATGGCGTGAAGCCTAACCCTTCAAAAATCGATTGTATCCAACGAATTCCTGAACCGAAAACACCAAAAGAAATAAAATCTTTCTTAGGTCTAGCCGGTTACTATCTTCGTTTTATTCCCAATTTTGCCAAACTCTCTAAATCTCTCACTAGACTACTCCAAAAAGACGTTACTTTTAATTTTGACCCAGATTGCAAGCAAGTTTTTGAAGATTTGAAAAACGCTTTAACTTCTGACCATTCGTCCTCACAACAGATGCAAGTGCATTCGCCATCGCCGATATATTATCCCAAGGCCCCATTGCTTCATGTACCCTGTGTAATGCTGAAACACGATATTCGACCATTGTGCTGCCACGCATTAACTTTCATCTAAAAGGGGGAGCTATTATATGCATTGTACCAACGAACGTTTCTTATCACGACGATTCCCAGGGTATCAGGTTTTCACTTCCAACAACCTGAGCCGATAAGGATCCTTGCACATGCAGTACCAGCAGAGTCAGCGGGACCCAAGCTTTTTACACTTTCCCACTGAGTCAGCAATTAAAAATATTATAAAACCAGTTGTCGCTTTTTATTTTCATTCATTATATTTTTGTAGTTCATTCATTATAATTTTATAGTTCATTATATTTAAGTTTTAAATTCAGTATAATTAACACGTAACTTTGAAAATTGTATTTTTGAAATTAATTAATTTTTTAAAAAGTCAAAAAAGTGTTTCATGATAAAATATACAGTAGAGCAGTAAAATTATAAAATTATTTACTAACTTACCATTAATGAGTTTGAGTTTGAAACATCGATGGAGTCATATATTTCTAAATATTAATCAATTTTGTAATTGACGATTTGATTTATAATAAACTTCAACTGTTAGATTTTTCTATCCCTTCTGTCCAGAGGTATGTAGATTACCTCTGTTTAGCCTTACCACAGGACAAAGTCCAAACTATCTTAGACATTTTCAATTCCTATAAGCCTCTCCTACAGTTCACATATGAACTTGAATTAAATAATAGTATTCCTTTCCTGGACATGCGTATCCACAGGGGTAGTGATTAGGTATTAAGAACCTCCTGATATAGAAAAGATATGGCTAGTAACGCCTTTTTGAATTACTACTTGTGCCATCTCACGAGGTTTTAACATAACCCACTCCAATGTCTTAGTTTTAGAGTTCATAGGCTGACACATGCTCTCCACAGAATGGATTGATTCCCTTTGATTGTTAAAGAATATTTTGTGACAAAACTCATCATATGTCTCATTAATAATTATTTGTTTACTGTTTCATATCAGAGACATTCACCAACCTTGGTTGATGTTGGAAAATCAGATGCTTTATTACTTCATTTAAATGTTCCACCAGGAGCTACCTCTCAGCGTTCTCCTATTACATTTAACATGTATTGCTCTTTGTCGTTTTTTCCACAATTTACTTACATTTCAAGGCTTCTCCAGTTTGTGCCTGTCAAGATTGGGATAAAGAATGTCAGTTCCATAGGAAAGTTGTTCTCCAACACTAAGAGTTCCTTATCTAAACAAGATAAAACCAATGTAGTCTATATAATCCCTTGCCACGATTGTGAATTGTCCTGCATTGGACTAACTGGTCGGTACCTAAAAGAACGCCTTAGTTTTTCCTCGAAGTGATATCAATTGGTCTAAACACACATGTGCCTTATCCACTGTGTGCCTCTTTTTCTTCTTTTCCCGTGTTCGTTATGGTTAGCCCTTGTAGTTAAATTCTGTCAGTTTTTCAAAATTATAGAGTCTCTGCTCCTCTCATTTTAATATATTTGTTGTTATTTGATGTGTCTACTCTCATTTCCATATATTGCGTTTTTGTTTGGTTTATTATTAATCCGTATCTTTTCGCTTCTTCTTCAAATTTCTGGACAACTTTTGATCTTCTTACGATTAGTTCTAATACTAGGTTGAATAAATTAGTTGATAGCGGATCCCCTTGTTTTAAACCTCTATTCACTGTGAACTGTCTCGAAAAGATTACTTCCATTGTTACCCTATTTATCGTGTTCCTAAGCATCATTCTCACTAGCCTTATAAGCTTTTCTGGTATTTCTAATGTTATCATGGCCTCATATAGCATCGTTAGATCTAGGGAGTCATATACTTGTTTAAAATCGATAAATAGCATATGTAATCCTAAGTTTTGTAAATTATTTTGTATTAATTTTAACATACTTATTTGATCAGTAGTTGTTCTTCCTAGTCTAAAACCTCCCTTGGTATTCTCCGATCACTTTATTGTCATATTTTATTACTCTTTTCCTAATAATTTTTGCAAGTATTTTATAGACTACTTGTAATAGTGCTATACCCCTATAGTTTTGCACTCCGTTTTGTCTCCTTTTTATAGATAGAACAAATAAGAGCAGTATTCCATTGTTTCGGCATTTCTTCCTTTTGCCAAATTATTAGTGTCAAGTGAAATACAATTTTCCTTCAATCTTTCGCCACCTTTCTTAAAAATCTCAGCGGGGATACCATTTCCTCCTGCACTTTTGTTATTTTTTAGGGTTCTTATTATTTCTTTGACTTCATTCAAAGTTGGTTCCTCGCACGTCACCTCTTCATCTTCTTGCCGATTCTCGTTTCCCTCAAGTTCCTCTTGTTGGGATGTATTTAGTAGATCTTCAAAATATTCCGTCCATCTGTTTAATTTTTCTGTTGTTTCACCTAGAAGTAGGCCTTCTTTGTTTTTGTAATACTGTGGATTATTCTTTCTGTAACTTCTTGGTAACAATTCTTTACCTCTTTGTTTATGTAGGCTTATTCATGTTTTTCAATTACTTTTCCAGCTGTTTTCTTTTCTCTTTTCTGCAAATTCTTTTCACTTCCCTTCTTCTTGCCACATATTTTTGGATCGCATTTTGGGTATTTTCATTATCTTTTTGTAATTTTGCCCTATTTCTTCTTACCAAAGCATTACCTTGCCTACATTCTTCATCGAACCAGTCTTGCTATCCTTTTATATGCTCTATTCCTATACACTTTTCCGCTGCTTCCGATATGGCTGTCTGTAGGGTCTGCCACTCTTCTGCTATATCCTGTTTGACTGGATTCTCTAGATATTTATTTATTTCTTCCTCTAGTCTGTTTACAACCTGCTTCTTTTGAGGGCGCTTTAATTGGTAATTTAATCTACCTCTAACAGGTTTTGGAAATATTGGTAGTTATTGTTTTAGTTTTGCTATTATTAGTATATGCTCACTGTTGATATCTGCCCCTCTGTATTTTCTGCAATCGATTATTGCCTTATCATGTTTGCTATCAATTAGGACGTGATTGGACGTGATCTATCTAATTTTTTATTTTTTCATCAGGAAAGGTCCATGTTACCTTATGAATGCCTTGTGATCAAACATTGTGCTAGCCATCTTTATTTTGTACTTTCGCATTCATGTCCCCAATGATTATCTTTATATCGTATTTCTGTATATTCCCTATTAGGGTGCTTAGTTTTTCGTAATACTCTGTTTTGGTTTCTAAATCTTTATCTTCAGTGGGCGCACGTACATTAATGATACTTATCTTCCTATACTTTTCCCTTACTCTCAAGTAACATATTCTGTCTGATATTGGTTGAAAATCTACAACTGCTTTGTTTACTTTCTCAGACATCATGAATCCTACTCCAAAATATCTCTTGGTCCCCCCGCTCTTTAACAGCGCGCTCTTCATATTTTACTATTTCATTTCCCAGTTGTTCGCATTCACGAACAACTTCTTATAGCCTATTTTTGTCTGTTCCTGTTCCTTTACTTTTTTCTTCCTTTGCCATTTTAACTATTTCTTTCTGTATTTCTTTTTCTATTAATGTCAGATCATTATTTATGTAGATGCGATCTTAACGATACTTCCAACTTATTTTTCTTATTTAGTATCTCAATTTTTTCCGTGAAAGTTTCTGTCTATGGCATAGACTGTTTCTCCTATTTTTGTTGCGTTCCTCAGTTTTATTTGTGTCTGCAGTTCTTGTGATATAAATGTTTCCATGCTTTCTTTTGGTTTCTTATCATTTATATCTATTTTTAAACACGATATAACCAAACATTTCTTTTTACTTGTTTTCTCCAGTTGTTCTATTATGTCTTAAAATTGTTTCACGTCATTTTTTAATTTTCTGTTTTCCTCCTTTATCTCTTGTAGTTGTTTATTATTTTCCATTTGTTCTTTTCCTATTTGCTCTATTTCATTCATCATTTCTTCTTTTTTTTCATTAGTGGCTGCATTATTTTAATCATGACATCCTCTTTCTCTTTCTCTCTTTTCCCTTTCCCTCCGTGTTACTTTTAGAAAGTACACGCTTTGTCATTTTACTTCTTCTAAAAAATTCATCCTGGTCTCTTTTCTTGCGTTTCGTTTCTTCATATGTATTTATTTCGCTTCCTTTTCCTTTCACTTTTTCACTTCGTCACTTCTATTTATTTTCCTATATTAATAAATTTTTATTACAATAACAATAATTATTATTTACTATTTTAATTTAATTTAACATAAAATTATGTTGCTTTTATTTTGATATTTAATTTCTTGTCGGTACTAATTACTTTTTTACCAAACATCATTTTATATTCTTGTAACTGTTTTTACAATAGATCCAGAACAACTGAATCGATTTGGCTAATTTTCGTTTTGAAATATTTATTTGAAGTCCTAGGAAGATCTAATAGATGAAAAAATAGTAGAAGCAACTGTTAGGTGCTCTATCCGGTGCTCTATCCGGTGCTATATCCGGTAAATATGAGAATCGGTCGTGATCTTACTCCTACTTTTTTAATAGCGAAATAAGTGTGAGAGTTATAGTGTCACAAAGTTAGTTGCCACACTCCTTCGAAACTGCTAGACCGATTTTTATAAAATTTTATATGTATATTCGATTGAATGTACTACTCTGAAGTTTTTTCTAGGAAAGTGGTTTTCATTCAAATCAGTTGACACAGTGTAACGATTTGCATCGCCTCGATACCTCGATACCGTCAGCGCCCCTTAGTCACGCTGCCCTACCAGAAGTTCCCCCTCCATCGATGGTTACAAACTTATAAAGCGCTAATTAATATAGGGACTATTAAGTCATTAATATTGACTTCATTATGCCAGAGACACAATAGCACGGGAATACAAGGACTCTCTAGAAAACTATAGCGGAAGGACAAAACTAGCGGACGGTTCATCGATGGAGCTATATAAGAAATTAGCTATCGACTGCGAGATCGATAATTTACAGACCCGAGAAAAATTTATTATAATGACCGGATTAACAGAAGACGCTATACTCGGAGAAGAATTTATTAGGAAAAATTCAATTGAACTAAGTTCACAGATATGAGTACACAGCATACGCAGTTTCGAAAAGAAACTGGTAGCGCTTTGAAGGATACTGCTCAAAATACGGAGTTAGAAGGATTACTAAGAAAAGAATTGGAGAAAATAAAAGGACCCACCAACTTAATAAAACACGAAATAACGTTGAAGAAGGGATGCGACCCCGTCAAGCAGCCATATAGACGGCACAACCCCGCATTGTTACAAATCATCAACCAAGAAGTGAGCAAGATGTTCAAGGAAGGAACTATCGAACCCTCCACAAGTGGTTGGAGTTCATAGATTGTACTAGTTAGAAAAAAAGACAACTGGTACAGATTTTGTATCGACTTTCGAAAGGTCAACGAGCTATCAGATAAAGACGCATATCCGATACCCAGAATATCGTAACTTCTGGATAGACTTAAAGAGGCAAATTTTATTTCTACCCTTGATCTATCTGGAAGAGACAACCGCCCAGTAACAGCATATAGCATACCCGGAAAAGGCCACTTTCAATTTAGAACTACTTCATTTGGTCTGCATTCCGCTATAGCAACTTTCCAACCATTACTGGATAAAGTAATATCTCCCGATATAGAGTTCGCATTCGCCTACTCCAATACACTACAAGAGCATTTAAATAATCTACAAGAAGAATTTCGAAGACTGAGAGAGGCTAGATTACAGTTAAACTTCGAAAAATGCACATTTTGCCAGCCAGAACTCAGATACTTGGAACAAGTTGTTGGAACAGAAGGAATAAAAACAGATTCATAGAAAACTATTCAACAATAGCAGAACCACTAAACATGCTTCTAAAAAGGAGAATAAAATGGAAATGGATCGATAAACAGGAACAAGCAATTAAAGAGCTTAAATCGAAACTTACATCAGCCCCAGTGTTAGCATGCCCAGATTTTTCAAAATTATTTTACCTGAAGATGTGTCAAACTGTGGATTTGGTGTTGCATTAACGCAGAAGTATGACGGACCAGACAAAATGATCGCATATGCCAGTCGAACTCTCACACCGGCCGAGACAAAATACTCCACCAGCGAAAAAGAATGCCTGTCGATCGTATACGGAATAAAACAAATGGGGCCATACATAGAAGGATACAATTTTAAGGTTATCTCAGATCTTCAGTCCTTGAAAGGCTGAAGAATCTCAAAAATCCCTCGGATAGATTAGCTAGGTGAAATTTAGAACTACAACAGTATTACTTTGAGGTAATATACAGAAAAAGAGTCCTCAACAAGCTAGCAGATGCTTTATCCCGGCAACCACAAGAAACTCGTAGCGAAGAAACAGAGCTGGAATTATTAGCATCAGCACTAAAATCGTGCAAATGGTACGATAATCTATACATAGAGATGCTCCGAATCTCAGATAGATGTCCGGATTTACAAATATTAGACGACAGACTGTATAAACATATTTGGAGTAGCCGAAATATAACAGATCCAGAAAGAAAGCATCCGCAAGCCTCATCATCGACACTCTGTATTTAAAAAGTATCATTGCAGTTCAGAATCCCAAAGAAAGTCATCTCGCATTACGGTTCTCAATTCTCAAAAAGCAATTTAAAAACATTCCTAAAAACATACGACATAAATTACGTCCTTATATAACCTTACTCGCCACAAGACAATCCAGTAGAAAGAACTAACGAGGTACTAAAAACAGTGATAGCTACATACGTGGAAGATAACCCTAATGAGTGGGATAAATTTACACCGGAATTTTGCTACGCCATAAATTCGTCAAAACATGATTCGAATCAGCGCTTCTTAATTTCGGAAGAGAATTAGACGCATCAGATACAGCCAAATGCAAAGATATACAGGAATAAGCGGAAAACTTAAATAAATTAGAAGCATTACGATCTAAGGCGAAGGGACTGGCGTCCACACCCAGGAGATGAGGTCATGAAAATGGAGCACCATCTATATTCGGCAACTGAAGCTTTCACAAGCAAGCTGGCGCCAAAATATTGAGGTCCATACACAGTAGCATCAGTTATATCACCGGTAATGCTACATTTTTTCTCTCAAAGAGAAGAGGTGTAATGATTTGTATCGTCTCGATACCATAAGTGCTTCGTAGTCACGCATTCCTACCAGAAGTTCCTCATTCATCGATGTGCTCTAGAGGAGATGGAAGGCCTTTGACCGTATAAAAAACAGCCGCCGCAAGAGAAAGGAGAGTTCTGTCAGAGTATTGATCTGACAACAACTCCACTCGCCTAATGGGATTGACTGAAGGCCAACCGCTTCTGTTAGAGTATTGGCCTCCTGGCAGTTCCGTACCCTGTCTTGGTGTATTAATGAGACATATCTATTCTCTCCTGTGTCCAAGTACTGTTTGGATATCATCCGTTCCTCGCCGGACCGAGTGTTGATTGGCTCGTTCAATCTTTATTCCTTCGACCCGTCTCCTACGGTCTGTGTCCTGTGTGTATTAATCACAGCGTAATTGCCGTTTAAGATATCATTAATTGTATTTTATTTTTCGCAGATATTAAAGAGTGGGTCATACCGCCGTGGATGCCTCATCGCCAGGATTGACATTTTTAATTTTTATTATATATATTACCTAGCATATAATTTTATTTTGTTATTTATTTCGAATATATTTTTATTTAATTTAAACCTGTGTTTTACTGCGTCTGGTGTCTAAAAGAACTACCCGTTACAACAGTCCTAAATCAGCATAACATAGTCAACTATTCTACAGAGTTTTTGAATCCATTGGAATTACCTAGACACCCACTTAACAATGTACAATTAAAAGTAGGATCACTTGTTATCGTGCTGCGTAACATTAATTAACATCTACTGTACAATGAAATGAGACTGATTGTGAAAAATCTAATGAGTAATGTAATTGAATTAGCATACTGTAGATCTATTAATATTCGTCAAATTTAAGATTTGATTATATTTTATTTTATTCTATTTTATTATAAATGCATTATAATAAAATATAATAATCAAAATGTAAATGATGAATAAATTCTATATTGTATACAAGCTATACGCTCCCGAAGAAGCTGAAACTGTTTTCACTTAAAGATCCTTTTTGTGTGGGGGATCATCCCATTCTGGGTTTGGTTTTACAGCTTCTGGTGTGACTTCGTTGTTTCCACCACTTTTCTTCATTCTTCTCTCTCTTTGATTGTCCTTTCTATATTTTTAAGTTCCATACTCCTTAAATCTGCTTCCACTTGTTGTCTCCATTTCAGTTTAGGTCCTCTCAGTTTGGCTTCGCTTTCTATTTCTTGAAAGGTTTTTTAATGCCTTTTTATCTGTTGCTACTATGGTTATATCGTTCGCATATCCTATTATTTATACTGCATTCTTGTTTATAGTTCCTGCTTTTAACAGCTCTTTTATTATCTTGTCTAGTGATAGAATAAATAGTACCGTTGAGAGCGCATCTCCTAGTCTTACTCCATTTGTTATTTTTATTATTTCTGTTCTTTCTCTTCCGACGTTTATTATTGCTTGGGAATGTCGCATTGTCATTTCTATCATTCTTATATTTTATTTGGTATATTACTCTCTTGTAAGTCTTGGATCAATTTTCTTGTTTAGTTTGTCAAACGCCTGTTTAAAGTTTAGGAAAAGTATAGTTCTGTCTGTATAGTTCCTCACCACCGTATTTTCTAAGTTCTGCACATATTCCGTCTTCTCCCGCTGTTTTTCCGTTTTTGAGATTGCATATTTTCTATTTCACTTCTGTGTAGGTCAATTCTTCTGCTTCATCATCTTGTGCTGTGTTCGTTATTGTTTCTCTTTTTTCTTCTCTATCCGTTTCTTGATATTGTTACGATAAATAATGACTCATGTCTAAACTGTAAACATCTTTTTCTAACCAGTATTTTTTTAATAGATAATACCCACGGGCCTTATACCTGCGATTGAAAATTTCTCCCCATTTTCTCCCATTTTTTCTTTCTTTTTTACTTCTCTTTTTAAATTTTCTGTTTTCACTTTGTTTTGCTTGAGTTTCTGCTTTATATCTCCCAGTTCGTTTTTCATCTTTAATTTCTGTTTTGCTTTTCAGGATATCTTCTTTAATCTCTTCCATGTCCGTTATTATTGTACTTGCTTTTTTATGCACTTGTCTGGATTTTATATTGCTCTTCTTTATCCTCTTCAATCGAGCTGTCGTGTTCCGGTTTGTATCTTTTTCCTCCGTTTTTATTTTCTTTGTTGTTCATCTATTTGTATTGTTGTTTACTTTGTAGTAATTAGTTCAAAATTATATCGACTTCTCCACAGACTGTGTTCGTTAACTCAGCCATAGATGGTCCTCAATACTTTGCTTTCAAAAATTCGTAGTAACTCTTATCTCGTGTCGTCATTGCCCATGTTTTCGATCCGTAAGTGAGCACTGAGCGTATTATTGTTTTATAAAGTTTGCACTTTGTTGCTCTTGACATTTTCTCGCTCTTATTTGAGGGCCTAGGCCAAAATAACAGCGGTTAGTCCGCTATTGTGAGCAACAGTGACCCTACGTAGAAGAACTCTTCCACCGTTTCTATAGTTTCGTGTTGCTGCGGCGTTTTTCATACGTGTGAAATCTTTTGGAAACTGTTTCGTGTCGGGTTCTTATGATCACGATATCATCAACATATGCCAATATTTCTATACTACGGGTATATATCGTATCCGTTAAGTTTATTCCCGAATTTCCCAAAACTTTTTCTAACACTAGTTTGAACTGCGTGCATTATAGTGCATCTCACTGGCGCAGATCTCTGCTAGTTTTAAATGGTTCTGAAAGTTCTCCTTGTACTCGCATTTACATTTAACTGTTCTCATTGTCGTTTTAATTATTTCCACCGATCCTTTTGATATTCCAAATTCGAGCATAGCCGAATATAATTGGAGTCTGTCAGAATTATCAAACGCTGCCTTAAAATCTACGAAGATGTAATGGCAGTCTATGTCGTACTCCGTCGTATTTTCTAATATTTGTCTGATCGATGATATGTGATCAATGGCAGATCTATTTTTCAAAAAGCCTCTTTGGTATGATCCTATTATAACGTCAGTAAATCGTTCTTTAAGAATCAGGGACAAAATTGTGTATGTCGCGTTAAAAAGGAAAATCCCCCTGTTGGAAGAAAAAAGTTGGAACAGTCAAGCACGTTGCCTGTTTTGTGTATAGGTCATATAACTCCAGTATTCCAATCTTCGGGAAAGCGCGTTATTGCCATATATGTATTAATAGTTTGTGAAAGAGAGTTACAAATGTTTGACAGTCACATTTAAATATTTCTACGGATAGGTTTTCTACGTTGCGGTCACGTTTTTTCACTATAGCTTGGGCTATTACTATTTTTACAAAACGATCTGTCTCTCTATTTGGAAGATGTACCGTTAGCGATCAAACAAAGTATACAATTTTTGTAGGATGGTGCTCCACTCCACTATAGCGACAAGTCATTTTTATTTCAACTATAATCAGCATATGGGATAGAAAGGAGACCCCGATACACTTATTGAATTAGCACAGTGCGGTCCAGATCGTAATCCAATGGATTTTTATTTTTTGTGATTTATGAAGGATTTAAAATTTTAAGCGAGTGATTTAATAATATTATTATGCGTATTAATAATAAATAATACGCAGAAATAAATAGTACAGATCAATTAAAAAACTGAATTTTACAAGCTCCTAATGCATTTCGACAGAGACATTTAAATGCTCGTGAAATATAAACTTTTTAAAACTGTTTAAATCTTATTAATATTTGTGAAAATAATAAAACCATTCTCAAATAAATATATATATATATATATATATATATATATATATATATATATATATATATATATATAAACAAATTACCGTAATTTGGGGTAACTTGAGACGATGGGATTACTTGAGACAATTTGTAGACACTATTATTTTCGTCGATTTGGCATCACGGTTAACACTGTTAGTGTTGTTTTGATAGCAAAAGGTAGCTAACGTGTGGTTGTTGACCGTTAGTAATTAAATTCTTTTGTCTTATCTAAGGTAAGTTGATAATTTTTTTAATAAACATCAACTTTAAAATTGCCAAATTTCATGTAGTACATAATTTATATAATAATTCTATGACTAATATCCGAAAACAAGCAATTGTTGTAGAAAACGTAACCTCTAATATTAATATTGGTGTGCCGTAAATTTCATTGCGGCGTTGCCAAGTTTATGGCTGCTATAAAATATAAATTCTCAGCCTGACCTTGGTTGGTCAACTTGAGACAACTGTCTCAATTTACCCCACCACAAATTAGATACTATAAAAACTAGTTTCTAACCTACCTACTTACCTATCTAATTACCTTTTTTTCATTATTGTTTCAGGCTCAGGTATGGTTCGAAGGCAAAAAAAATTTTGGGATCTAGAAAATACCGAAATTTCGCGGAGGAGCAACTTCATAAAGCAGTGGAAGCTATTAGGTCCGGGATTTCTTTGAGGAAAGCCGAAGAAAAGTTTGGAATACCACGATGTTCTATAAATAGAGCAATAAATGGAAACAACACAGGAAAGGTTGGTAGACCATTTGTTTTAAATGAAGTTGATCAAAATGCTTTAGTAATGTGTCTATGTTCAGCTGGGGATTGGGACTTTCCTCCCACACTATACGATATTAGACTCATTGTCAAAGCATTCCTCGACCGTTCTAGAAGAAATGAATATAGATTTAAAAACAACATGCCAGGTAGAGATTTTGTCATGTCTTTCTTGAAGCGTCACCAGAACATTTTGAGTAATAAAATGTGCCAAAACATAAAGTCGACCATAACGCCATAAATATTTACTTTGATGAGTTAAATTAGTCAATGGAGGGAGTTCTTTCTCATTCTGTCATTAATTAAGATGAAACAAATATGACAGACAATCCTGGTCGTAAAAAAGTTGTTGTTTGAAGAGGGTGTAGACATCCTGAAAGGATTATTAATTTTTCTGTCAAGTACGTCTGTATGGTTTGCTGCTGCCGGAGACGGGACACTTCTCCCTCCATATGTAACATACAAAGCTGAGAATCTTTATAATACCTGGACCGAACATGGCCCTAAAGGGACAGTGTATAATAGAAGTAAGAGTGGCTGGTTCACTTTGGAGATATTCGAAGATTGGTTTGGAAAAATCGCCTTGACTTATTTCTCGAAACAAGATAAAGAAGAGAAAAAAGTAATTATTGGGGATAATTTGGCGAGCCATATATCCCCATATATAATAGAGGAATGTAAAAAAAACCAGCATAATCTTCATCCTACTTCCCCCAAATAGCACTGGACTTACTCAGCCGTTAGATGTCGCATTTTTCCGCTCTTTAAAATTAAGTGGCCTGAAACTTTAGATTCTTGGACAACAAAAAATCGAGGAACTGTGCCAAAAGATACATTTCCTCGTTTATTAAAAAAATGTCTGGAGGCAATGGGAGAGAAAAATCTTTCACAAAACGTAATAAGTGTATTTAAAGGAGCAGGGTTAATTTCACTAAATCGAGGAGAAGTCTTGAAGGGGCTTCCCAGTAAACAGGCAGTAGAGGATGGCAAATAAAGTGAGAATACCGTTGCCTGGGTAACTACATTTCAAGAATATTTAGAAGAAAGTAGAAGGAAAGATACAGATGGTTTAAGAAAACAAAAAAAAAAGAAATTGAATGTTTCTGCTGGTAGAGGAATCTGTGAAGAGGATATAATAATTTTGGCAGACAAACCAAGGCTAGAAAAAAAAAGAAGCCAATTAATGGAAAAAAATAAAGAAAAACCATCATCTAGTGAGAAAATGTAAAAAACAAGTAAACTAATTATGCCTAGTGAAAGTGACGAAGACAGTTGCAATGAGGTTGTATTTGACGACAGTTCAGATGATGACTGGGATTCATTTCAAGCAAAACAGATTGACAATATTGAAGACAATATAACTGAAGAGACTAATGACCAGGATAATATTTACTCTCATCAAGATAAACATCCTCTGCAGCCAATAACTAAACAAGTTATCAATTATCCTGGGGTAATTGAAAAGATTGACGGTAAAGGCGCGATAATAAGTGCATGACAAAGACTTCACGGGAAAACTGGAAATGGCCCAAACCTAAGGATGAACTGTATTATTGCTGGCAGGACATTGTAGGTGGTATTAAACCGCCTAAAGCCCTAAACAACCGAGGTATTTTTTCAGTACCCGAACTAAAATTGCTGTAATTAATTGTTTTTAAATAAAAGTTTTGAGCTCTCTGTCTTTTCTATTAACCCAAAAAAATATTCTGAATGTCTCAATTTAACATAACACTTTATAATTATATTTTCGGTGTGCCAAGTTACCCTATCACTGCGTAATTTGAGTCACTTTTTGAATTTATACGACTGTCTCAAGTTTCCCCATTCTAGTGCGTAACTTGAGACAGACAAAAAAAAATTGAAAAAACTACTTGTGACAAAATAAACAGAAATATTCTATAAACATATCATAGTTACCTGCGCGACTAATATTTTCAAATAGTTTTTGAACATTAATTTTTTTCCGTATGTAATAAACTTCTGTTTTAAGTTAAAAAGTGTCTCAAGTTACCCCAAATTACGGTATTAATTAAATTAAAAGTAAATTAAATTAAATGGTAAATACAGTGTAGAGAAAATTTATGAGAACATACCTGTGTATCTTTACCAAATCCTACTTGTCCTGAATGTCTTTTACTGTTTAAAAAATTCTTAAAACCATTCCATTTAAATATAGATTTCGAGGGAATTTCGTAAGAATGATTTTGCTGTTTAGGCATACCGTAAACTGCATTTTGCAAGTACGGAATAGGCGTAGCTCTATGATTGATTTGGAAATTGAGAAAATCATTTGGTATTAGGTTTTGAGATTCTGAACCGCTACAATGTTTTGATGATTTATCAATGAGCAAACTGTCGCTTGAACCTGGAATAAATTGAAGTGTTACTAAAAACTCGGCAAACATGACGGAACCAACCTAATAATAAATTTCTCTCCAAACATGGATTTCTTCCCTGGTATGGCTGTAATGGAGTTACGCATACAGCAAACTGATTTGAATTTTTACAATTTTCTTCGGATGGCGAAAGTAGGGTTTCAATTGTATTAATAGATGCATCAAACTGGTGGTCATGCAGATGGTTGTTATTAATAAGTGGAGTAGGACTGGCAGGAGGATGGTAGGGATGAAGACTTCGACCTTTTAAAGTTGGAACCTCTACAAGGCGTTCAGCTATACATAACGCGGTCAGGCGAGCTTCAGCATCCTGAAAGTTAAACAAAATAAACACCAAAATCAAATACTCATGACACTTTTACAATCGTTTTAAATCGCAATACTCCCCATTTTTTAATAAAATAGTGTGTGTGGTTTGCGTGTATGTGTGTGTGTGTGTGTGTGTGTGTGTGTGTGTGTGTGTGTGTGCGTGAGCTTGCGCGTCTGTGCGTGAGCTTGCGCGTCTGTGCGTTAGTTTGCGCTCGTGTGTGTGTGTGTGTGTGTGTGTGTGTGTGTGTGTGTGTGTGTGTGTGTGTGTGTGTGTGTGTGTGTGTGTGTGTGTGTGTGTGTGTGTGTGTGTGTGTGTGTGTGTGTGTGTATGTGCGCGCGCCCGCCCGTATGTTTCACTAGAAACTATGTCAACAGTTTTGTCAACAATATTTGAAAACAATGGTAACAGAATTAGAAGAAAAATCGAAATAGATAGATCTAAGATGAATATGAAAAAAAAAACAAAACTGAGGATCCCAAATAATACAGAAATTATAATAAGAAATAAAAAATGTATCCTAATACATTTATTTAGGCTAAAAAATAAAAAGAGAAATAGAAAATAAACATATTGAAGTATACTATAAGATTGAGGTAGACAGACTTTTTTCAAATGTAATATACCCTAATAAATAAGAAAATTTCACAATATTTGAGAACAATACTGTACGATCAATGTTTATTGCCAGTAATAACATACGCAGACAAATGAACAACTCATAGAGATGACAATAGTAACTTATCTAACAAAAAGAATAAAAGAGCTAAAATGGGATTACGCAGGACAAATTGCAAGAATAAAAGACGAAATATTGAATAGAAAAACATAAAGTGGAGATTTCGGGAAGCACAAAGAAGAAGAAGGCCAATAATAAGATGGAAAGATGACCTAAAAAAGTTAGCAGGCAAAACGTGGCTGAAAAAAGGCTACACAAAAAGGAATAAAATATTAAATATTTCTTAAAAAAAAACTTAGTTAAAATACCATCATTTTCTCGATACTTAACTGTTAAGGATAACTGCAAATTTTAAAGGAAAATTGAGTAATGTGTATTATAATTTACATTTAATTGTCTAAATTTATGTTGGTAATTAAAGATAGTACTAATCATTGCTTGTTGTATTTTTGATACCTGATCCCAGCAATCTTCAGCCGTTTCACAAAGTAATCTTGCAGACGCAGTGTCTTTCCAAGATACTGGCCATAGTGGTCTAACTTTTTTCCGGCTAACCAATGCCTGCATCTGTTCTAAAGTTGGATTATCTCCAGCCTCCTAAAAAAGTTTTATTTCATTTGATAAAAATGATAATTACGAGCACAAATTTTTAAAAAGATTTTATTACCTTAGCAAATGGAGGAGTATATGGATAAGGCTCTGTATTCTGCAAATCAGTACAACGCGTTCCTAGCTCCCAAAGTACTAAACCGAGGGCATAAACGTCAATCTGTTTAAGGGCACTCTCACAGTCTCTAAGATTTACAGCTCCTTCTAACACTTCAGGCGCCATGTATCTAAGAGTTCCTTAAATAAACAACGACCTCTTTAAACTATACTTGTACTATACTTGTACTATACTTGTAATAACTGTATAAATAATTTCCAGATATTAAATTAAAAAACATTTCTTTAAGCCCTCTATTATAAACAGGTCGTATTACAGTCACTTATGTTTATTGTACATTGTATGTGTGCAAAAACATTTTTTCACTATTATTTTCCACTTTTATTAAAGTTGTATACTTAAGTACGAATGTTCTACTGTAACTACATCTACTTTAAAATATATAAATCATAATTTTAAAAATCAATTTAATATTATCATAATTTTTTTTAATATATATATATATATATATATATATATATATATATATATATATATATATATACAGTGTAGGTAAAATTTTATGGTCGGTATGGTAAAACTTAACAGGATATCTAACACAGATATAAAATCATATTTTCAGCGAATAGACAAAGATAACAATCATATTCCCACTTGGTCTCCCCTCCATAAATCTTCTTGACGCCCATTGCCTGTTAGTGAGACGATTAGTTCCGATCAGAGATATTTTACATATTCTGTGGTTCCGATCCTCATAAAGCTAAGAAACTAGAGGTGGGTCCTCTAGTTTTTTAAATTTTTATCGGAACCGTTTTTCGTAAACTGTAACTAGTTGATTGTTTACCAGTATTCAAATTAGCGAGTACACAAACATATTGGCTATTATCGTTTATGTGTATAAGTATTGAAGTGAAAGAAACTAACGAAGAATATATTTATTATAACTTGAAAAATAAATTAAACAATACAAATAGTACTTACATTTACATGGACTTAAGTCATCTTTATCAGTTTCTTTTTCTTGTACTAGTTAATTTTTAATAGTATAATCTTCTTTTTCTTTTTTTTATAGAAGTAACCAGCTTCAACCATCAACTAGTTGATTTTAACGAATTTAACCGAAAATTTAGAGTTTAACACGGTTTTATTAGGCTGCTGCCATTTTTCTGGAAACCATAATTCAGAAAATATCACTTTTAAAATTAGTGAAATTATTATTCAGTGGGGTCTAAAACAAAAAGTAAATTTTGCAGTAACTGATAATGCCTCAAATATGGTCATAGCTATTAAATATGTTTTGGAATGAAAACATTTAAATTGTTTTGCTCATACGTTAAATTTATTGATGGAGGACGTACTTAAATGCTGTCGTGTACAAATAGATAAAATAAAAAGTCTTTTTTTCGACAATTCGGCAAAAAACACATTTAAAAAAAGTACCGTATCTTCAGAAACGCTTTTAAAGTATCAATTACAACATAACAAAGATCCCAAACGGCCAATCCAAGACGTGGAAACTAGGTAGAACTTCACCTATTACATGTTAGAAAGAATGACGGAGTTAGAAGAGGCAATCCGTTCCACATTGGTATCAGTTAATACAGACTTATACTTAGACCAAATCTAAATAATGAAGACTGGATTATTTTTTCGTAATTGTCCCAAATTTTACGGTCTTTTAAATAAATAACAAGTACAATGAGTGGCCAAAAATACTTGAATGATAGTTCAGTGATTGTTCTGGTACGCTGCCTGCAAAAATCTTGCAATAAAATTTTAGCAAACAGTAACCTTACATTCATAGTATCCGACGTAATACGGGTTTTTATTACTAATTACGGGATAATTACTAATCTCGGGTTTAGCAAAAAGATTTAGAGGGATAGAATACAGTGGCATATTGTCATTATGTACGTTTATGGATTCACGATTTAAAGTGCAGGGATTTTCTGATAAAAATGACGCTAAAAAAACAAAAGAAAGAGTTAAGAAGCTAGTTACTTCTATAATTAAAGAACAAGAAGATTTTACTATCGAAAATCAAGCAGTATAAGAAAAAGAAACCGATAAAGATGACTTTAGGTCCATGGTGTATTTTTGATCAATTAATTGGACATGACTCATCTAAACGTACACCTGTAGCGAGAGTCCATTACAATGGTGGAAAAACTATCGCCATGTATCTCCTAATTTAACCACTATATTCATAAAGTATTGTAAATGTGAACACATGTTCAAAATCATGTTTAATTTTAAGAAGTAAAGTAAAAAAACTTATGTTTTTAAATGTCAATTTAGACGATTCGTGATTTAATAATAACGTGTAATGTAAACGTAGGTACGATTTACTATTTGTATTGTTTAGTTTAGTTTTCAAGTTATAATAAAACCTTTATTAGTTTCCTTCACTTCAATAAATATACACATAAACGATAATAGCCATTATGTTTGTTTATGTAGGTAGTTTCTTACTTGAAACTACTATTAAAAAATCATAGTTACCTGTTTACAAAAATCGGTTTTGCGACGTCAATGACCCACCTCTATTCGTAAATACCTGTGTACGCTTTGATTCGGTGATTTGACCACGCGACACGCCACATTTGTACGAAGCTTTTTTTATTTATATGCAGCTTAATATTTTTATTGGAAATAAGGCATAATGTCACTTTAGACTAAGTTTGTTTTGATGTTTAGATTTTTAATTCGGAAATCGTTTTTAAAATACCAAACATTAATAAATTTTATTTATATAAAACGATTTCCGAAGTATAAATCAAAATGTTATATTACACTTATTGTAAAGTAAAATTGTGGCATATTCCCAATAAAAACAATAAGCTGCCATTTAAATCCATTTCGCCCAAATTTCATTATCTTGGAGCATTGTTCAAATGCGAAAAAGACAACAGGTCAAATAAAACCAATAAGTTTGGCAACGTTGAATTTCCCCTTTTTATTATATCCACTCATTTATGTTCGGTGATATAAAAGTCGGACACCTAATATATCTCTCTCTTTTTAAACAGTTATTTCTCACTCCATCTCATGTAAGGTCCATACCGACCATAAACTTTTACCTATACTGTATATATATATATATATATATATATATATATATATATATATACATATATATATATATATATTTATATATATATATATATATATATATATATTTATATATATATATTTATATATATATATATTATATATTATATATATATATATATATATATATATATATATATATATAATTCATTCGACCGTTACTTGATGGAAATTCATTTTATGTAACAATAAAATATTGAAAACTATGTTTTCAAAACTTCCACAAAATTTACTATAAAATCTAATCGTTTCGATAGAGTGCCTTTCTTAAGTCTCAAGCTGTAGTGATAAAATTTTATAATAAATGTTGTGGAAATTCCAGTTTTATATATATATATATATATATATATATATATATATAATTTATGTATATTATCAATAATATATTTACATTTATATTATTTATATATGTTATGGACAAAGTGATTATGTTAGCCATTATGTATAATGCCCGGTCATTATTAATAATGACTAACTTCAGCGGGCAATTTCATAACTTTTTACAATTTATCATATTGTCTGGTCATTATGAAAAATGCTATACTATGGCCAGGCAATGTGATAAATCGGCGTTCTTAGTAAATCATGCGATCTTCAGCAGCTAATCAACGCGCTGTATCCAAGGTTACAGTCACCGAAGCGCGTCGGCCATTATTTATAAATCATATTGCAGTTGAATGTTAGTAATGGTATATACGACAAGTGGTTTGTTTGTGACATTTCTTTGTTAATTCTTTGTTTATAAAGTATTGCATAGTGAACTATGGAAAAAGAAGAACCATTAAGTGATATGAAAAATCGGTTAACTGAATTAATTTCAGCAAAAAGTCAAAATTCACAAATTTTCACAAAAACAGCCTACATGGAAATGATACAGAAGGTAAAAAACTATAAACGTTATGACGACGACGTTATGACGATTAGAGAAGTAGAAAAATTGATTGTTCCTGTGAAAAAAGATAACGTAATTAAATACTACGTCCATACGGAAGAAATATTTGATACATTGCGCGATCTTCATGTTACTATCGGGCATGGTGGTAGAAACCGAATGGAGAAGGAAGTACATTCTAAATTTAAAAAATATTACAAGGGAGATGATTGTTATCTATTTAAATTTATGCATGACCTGTCAGAAAAAAAACATAATGTTCCGAAGAAAGGCTTGGTGGTGAAACCAATATTAAGCAAGGAAATTAATGCACGATGCCAAGTCGATTTAATCGATATGCAGTCACAAGCCGATGGCTGTTATAAATTTGTGCTTGTTTATCAAGACCATCTTACCAAATTTGTCCAATTTCGACCTCTTACAAGTGAAAGAGCAGAAGAAGTATCGCATGTACTTTTAGATATTTTCACAATATTTGGCGCGCCGAATGTGCTTCATAGTGATAATGGCAGAGAATTTGCTAACCATATTATCAAAGAGCTGTGTAGCATGTGGCCCGAGTTAAAAATGATACATTGCAAACCCAGGCATTCTCAGAGTCAAGGATCTATAGAAAGGGCCAATCAAGACGTAGAGAATATGCTTAGTTCGTGGTTAGAAGACAACAATACAAACAAGTGGTCTGAAGGCTTACGTTTTGTTCAACTAATGAAAAATAGAGCTCATCACACTGGTATAGGTTGTAGTCCATATGAAGCCATGTTCGGCACAAAGTTGAAAGTTGGTTTAAAAAGCTCTCTACCCCAAGAAGTTCTGACTGATGTTAATTCGGAGGAAGACTTAGAGGTCCTGTTCAAAAATCAAGAGGCTGGGCTATCTACAGAACCGGATATAATACAAAATAATAATATAAATGTGGACTCTTCAATAATGTTGCCCGTTCGATATCATCTGGCTACACCCTGGACGTTCAAAAAATTGGAGCAATTTTAATTGATGAAAATTCATCTCGTAAATCTAGTCAAGTTCCAGAATTTTTAATAAATGCGGTAGAAACGGCTATTGTAGTTAATTTAGAAAATAATGAAAATCTGGATTCCAATATAGATATTAGAATAAACGATGTAAGGAAGAAAAGAAAATTGGCTTTGACGAATGTAGAACAACAAGCCGAGAAGATGTTAAAATTTTCCAATTCCAAATATCCATCGGCTAAACTAGGTAACACAGTTAGGATACGAGTGACAGATGTGGACTGAGCTCGTAGTGATCAAAGAAATCTACTAGCTATCGCGACAGAGATAACTGAAAAAAAGCTTTACAAACTAGGCAAAAAATATGGCATACTAAATCAGTTATATTCAAGAAACCAGTTTACCGTTTGTAAAGAAAAGTTTATCTCCATAGAAGAGATTCCAGACACTGAGATACAGTAAGTGCGGTTGTAAAGGTGGGTGTAAATCCGATAAGTGTAAGTGTCGTAAAGAAAAAAAAATATGTAACTCCAAGTGTCGCCATAGTGGAACATGTTTCAACAAATAGTTATGTATTGTAAATCATTCATACAAAATAAATTTCGATGATGTAGCACGCAAAGGTGGTAAGTGTATTTTTATTTAAAATTGAGTTTGATTTAGAAGAAAAACGATTTAATTTCTCACTGGCCGCTTTGTGTGTTACCATCGATTTCGGTCATTAGAAAAAAATGCAAATAAAAACACAGAATTCTTTTTTTGGTTTCCTCAATTACCGTTAATACGTATTATATTTTTTATGTATACTTATTCATTAAATGTACTCATGTGCCGTTTAACAGAAGACTGCAAGACGGTTTTCATTAGTATATAAGAAATATTTTAGTATTTACTACATACTTGATTGTATCAAAATAAATATATTTCATATTTAATAAAAATAAAAGTAGTTTTAATCATCCTGTCTAGTAGATGCCAAGCATTATACATAATGCCCGGGCAATGTGATAAATTTAATAGTATTTATTATATTGACCGACAGTATTGGGCATTTTTTATATAGACCGGGCATTATGAAAAATGACCAATTAATCATTTGGTCCATAACATATATAACACTAATCCCAAACAGTGAACACCCTAACACACGCTACCCCTGAGTTTTTTAATGTCCACCAGATAAAATTTCATTGAACCGGAACACTGGTTCCGTTTAAAACATGGCTGATTCGGTTTGCGCGAACAAGATGTGCGTAGTAATCTTGACAAGCAGAGTGGACATTCTGATTGTTTTATTATTCTGTGCTCTCATTCATTACAATTTGAAATATATATATATATATATATATATATATATATATATATATATATATATATATATATATATATATATATCAAATAAAAAGTAAAAATATTGTTGAAAATGGCCATTACTGTGTTAAAAAAACAATTGTCAAATAACTGCCCAAGTTAAACTTGATAATTAAAAGTTTATTAGTTTATTAAAAGTCCTATTAGTTTTTAATAATTATGTGTATATTAAATAGTATTTAACAGTAACACTCTGCTCGAAGGGTGCCAGTATCATAGTATGTTTACTTCGATTTGCCACAATTGAGGATATAGTATGCGATGCCACAAATATTGGTGTATAGGTGTGTGTGGTGTGCGTGCGTGCGTGCGTGTGTGCGTGCGTGCGTGCGTGCGTGCGAGCGTGCGTGCGTGCGTGGGTGTGTGTGTGTGTGTGTGTGTGTGTGTGTGTGTGTGTGTGTGTGTGTGTGTGTGTGTGTGCGTGCGTGCGTGCGTGCGAGCGTGCGTGGTGCGTGCGTGTGTGTATGTGTGTGTGTGCGTGCGTGCGTGCGTGTGTGTTTGTGTGTGTGTACGTGCGGGCGTACGTGCGTGCGTGCGTGCGTGGGTGTGTATGTGTGTGCGTGCGTTCGTGCGTGCGTGGGTGTGTGTGTGTGTGTGCGTGCGTGCATGTGTGTGTGCGCGTGTGTGTGTCTGTGTGTGCGTGCGTGTGTGTGTGTTTTATTGGCACTGGTTTTGACAACCAACTGGCCAGTCAATTTGTTTTAAGTTCTCTCTTTACAAAAGATATTGTTAGTATTTACATTTAAAACTATTGTATTGTATTGACAGTTAAGACATGGAATGTTAGAAACTTATTTACTAGATTACTATGTTTTTGCTGTTTTGTTTTTTGTATCTTTTTTTATTTTTAGATCTTCTTAGTATTTTTTTTTATTTTGTTCATTTTTTTTATTCTTTATTATTTTTTTATCAGAGCTTTAATTTTAAACAATTAATATGACTATATAAAATTTTATATACATCTAGATTCTTTGACTCTAAAAGATGTGTTAGGTTAAAAGGTAATTAAACATTAACTTGAATTAGCTTGGTAAAAAAAATTGATATTTCAATAAAATGTAAAGGACATTCTAACAGCATATTATGTTGTAGATCAGCTAGCTCTCCACATATACATTCATTATTATTTGCCAGTCCCATTTTTCTTTTGTAGACTGGAGTCATACAATGATTGCTTCTTATTCTACAAATAGTTTTGATGAAGCCTCTGTTGGAAACTTGATTAAACCATGTCTTGACGGAAATTTTGGGTTGGATTATTTTTTAAAATTCGCCTTTGGCCGAATTGTTGTATTGTCCCTGCCATTTTGTCCGTTTAGGCTTGATTACAGTTTTGTACGTTTTGGCCTGATTACAGATATTAAATCTCCCATAGGAAGTTGATAGGTTTGAAGAGTGGATTCTTTCATTGTTGCCTTTTTTGCCAGATCATCTACTATTTCGTTGTTTTTTATACCAATATGTGCTTTTATCCAGCAAAATATGATATTTTTGCCCGATTTCAAAACGTCACTGTTCAGTGCTATAATGTCACTGATTATATAATTTTCTACAAAAGTATGTAAATTATATTTCAGTTTATGTACAATGCTTTGGCCGTATGTAAATATAACACAGTTTAGTTCTTTTTGATTCATACATATTTTGTAGGCTTCTTTGACTGCTATGAGTTCAGCTGTTAAATTTGTCATTTTGTCGGGTAATCTGTTGTTTATCTTTATACTTTTTTGGGGGTAGAATATAGCATATCCAACTTTGCCGTCCATTTTTGAACCATCTGTATATGATTTTTGATAACTTCCCCAATGACTTTGTACATACTGAAGGTGATCTATTTTAGTAAGAAAATCTGTGGCAAGAATATTACTTAAATGGCAGTTAAATGGAGATAAATAATCTTCATAGTTTAATTTTCGAGATGAGGGTAGTTCCATTTTGCATATGTCGTCAATAAAACTAGAAACGTTGAGAAAACTTTCCACAACTAAAAGCTGCTTCTTTTTTTTCCCAGTAATGATGAGTTAGGTATGTAGTGGTTAATTGTACAATTTTATTCAACAACAGTTTATTGTTAACTGCCACTTTAACTATAAATTTTTCACTTCTGCGTGTGAATTCTCTGCGTAATGAAAGTGGAGGTTCATTAAGCTCACATTCCATGACCAATATGGGAGTACTACGAAGATAACCAGTGCTTAATCTAAGTGCCTTATTTTTTATACTTTCGATTTTTTGGAGTACAGCGTTTGATCCTGAGCCATAAAATATAGATCGGTAATCTAGAATCGATCTCATTAAATTTCTGTATAGTAATATTGAGATGTTTGGATCAGCTCCCCAGTTACTGACATTTACAGTCTTGATGATATTCATTGCGTTTTCCGTTCTTCTTAATATATGATTTGTGTGTTCTTTCCAATTTAATTTTGAGTCTAAGAACACGCCAAGAAGTTTTATTGAAGTTTTATAATGAATTTTATAATTATCAAATTGTAGGTGGTTTGGAGGAGAATAACGTTTTCTGGTAAAAGTAACAATGGTTGATTTACTCTCCGAGATTGTTAAATTTTTATTTTCTAAATCAGCAGTATACAGAATATATAATAGAGGACTCAAGATGCTACCTTGTGGTAGTCCCAAAGATGTGTACCGTGTGTTAGATTTATCACCATTTAATCTAACGTGTACTGACAGATTAATATACAAATTAATGATATTCCATGTTACGGTTTCAGGTATTCCTATTTCCAACATTTTCGCATATAGAATGTGGAGATTAACATTGTCATAATCCCCTTTTATATCTAAAAACAAAGCACTAACTGCTTTCTTACAAGTAAAGGAACCATTCTTGTGTGGATTTACCTTTTCTAAAACCAAACTAAGTTTTTGGTAATAGGTCGTTCTTTTCTAACCAAAATTCCTTCTTCTTCTTAGAGTGCCGTCTCCCTACGGAGGTTGGAAATCATAATGGCTATTCTTATTTTAGAACTTGCTGCTCTAAATAAATCAATCGATCTGCATTGGTACCAATCACGTAGATTCTTTAACCATGAGTTCTGTCTTCGGCCAACAGATCTTCTTCCTTGAATCTTTCCCTGTATTATCAGTCTCAAAATTTCATATTTTGGTCCCCTCATCACGTGGCCTAGGTATTCCAGTTTTCTGGTTTGTATAGTGGTGATTAGTTCTGTTTCTTTACCAACCCTCTCCAGTACTTCTTTATTTGTAATTCTATCAGTCCATGATATTTTCAATACTCTGCGGTATAACCAGAGTTCGAAGGCCTCGATTATTTTTAAATTACATTTTTTTAATGTCCAAGTCTCAGCTCCATATAATAATATTGAAAATATATAACAGCGAATGGTACGTAGTCTGATCTCCAAATTTAGATTTTTGCACATTAGGAGTGGCTTCATTCGTATAAATGCTGATCTGGCATTCTCTATTCGTCTGTTTATTTCTACAGTATGATCATTGGTTTCATTGATCAAAGTTCCCAAATACTGATATTTTTCTACTTGTTCTATCACGTTACCATTTATTGTCAATAGGTGATGTATATTTTGTGGCCTTTTTGTAATCAGCATGTACTTCGTTTTTTTGGCGTTTATAGTAATTCCCATCTCAGCACTATTTATACTCAAGCTTTCGATAAGATGTTGTAGATCCTCTATACTCGTTGCTATGATCACAGACGGTTTCACCAAAATTCCAGACGGTTTTTAATAAGTCTTTCATATGTTTTAAGTAGGGGCGGCTGGTCCTATGAGGCAGGTGAGGCAGTGCCTCACCAGTATCAATCGACTATTTACGTTCTTTAACTACAATTTAACTTTTTGGAATTTTCTAAATAACTTTATTTTCATTATGATAAAAAATTAAAATATGTACACCCCTGATGTCTTATCTTTGTATATTTCTTCATAATCTACGGGCCGGACAAGGGACAAGCTTAAACCACAAAATATTAAATAAACAACGGCTCCATTCTCCGCGCCAGCAGCTAGTATATCATCTGTGCATCTCATTCTCTCTTTAAAAATTATAGCCGAGGCAAGCCTCACGGCATTGCTCTGTCTGGCATATTAGACATCATATTATGTAGCGAAATTCAACATGATTTATTTATTTTCTGCCCACTATTTCACCGAACAGGAGAGGATTAAGTATACAGCCCTATTGGACGGTAAGAATCCCAATTATTTAACGATTTTCCGGGTTTCAAGATCAGAAGAATAGTATAAATGTGCCAATCGTCAGGAATCTTTATGCGCCGTGACCAAATTTCATTTATATACAGTAATACCCCGACTTACGCTACCTCGACTTACGCGAATTCGAAGTTACGCGATTTAATTTTCTCGTCTATTCATTTTTTGTTTAAACACCGCGCAGTCAAGGCCAAGCGCCGGCGTTTGTTTCTGACTTCCTCCTCCCGCATTATTATTCGTTCAGTTTATAACAGGCACAGACGTATAGTGCGGAATCGGCGCGTAGGTACATAAGTTACGATTTTGTGCATTGTGCGACGACTTGAGATTTTTACTATAAGTAACTATGGCATCCAAACGAAGTAGAACCTCTTGCTTTAAACAAGAAAAGAAAAACATTATCTTTGGAGTGCAAACTTAACATTATTAAAGACTACGACGCAAAACTAAAAATTTGTGATTTAGCGAAGAAGTATGATCTACAGGAATCGACAGTCAGATCAATTACGAAAAGTAAAGAAAAAATTCTCGAAGCTGTGAAAAACGCTCAGTCTTTGAATTCAAGCATCATTCTTAAACGGCATGGTATTATCGCTGAGATGGAAACATTGTTAAAATTATGGTGTGATAATCAAGTAAGTGTGAAAAATTGTCCTGTTGATCAGAACACGGTGTGCTTTCAAGCTAAACAAATTTTTGAGAAATTAAAAGAAGAAGCTGGGGAGATGACTAAAGATGAAACGTTTACAGCTAGTAACGGTTGGTTCAGCCGGTTCAAAAGTCGCTGTAATTGGCATAGCATTACAGAAAGTGGAGAGGCGGCAAGTGCAGATAAAGAGGCTGCATCTCTCTATCCAGAGAAACTCAAAGCTATGATAGATGAAGGTGGCTATACCAGTCAAACCGTATTCAACGTAGATGAAACTGGATTGTTTTGGAAGAAGATGCCTAAAAGAACTTTTATTGCGCGTGAAGAGAAAACTTTTCCAGGTTTTAAGGCCGCCAAAGATCGATTGACAGTGATGCTTGGTGCGAATGCAGCAGGTGACATTAAATTAAAACCTCTCTTAGTTTATCGCTCAGAAAATCCAAGAGCATTGAAAAACAAATCTAAAGCTTGTTTACCCGTGATTTGAAAGTCGAATCGTAAAGCTTGGATGACGGCCTTCCTTTTTGAAGACTGGTTTGGTCATCACTTCATACCTGAAGTCGAACGTTATTGCCAGTCTAAACAAATCCCGTTTAAAGTGATGCTATTAATCGACAACGCGCCAGGTCATCCTCCTGCTACTTTAACTAGTTTCGATCCACGTGTGAAAGTTGAGTTTTTGCCACCAAATACAACCAGCTTGCTTCAACCGATGGACCAGGGAGTTATCAAAACATTCAAAGCTTATTACACGAGACGATCGTTTGCAAATCTGCATAAAGCTATGAGACAAAACAACGAGCTCTCTGTTAAAGAATTTTGGAAAGAATTCAACGTTTTAGAAACAGTGAGAATCATTGGAGAATCTTGGGATGAAATTTCACAAAAAACTTTAATTGGCGTCTGGAAAAAACTCTGTCCATTTTTTTTCTCCACTGGGACTCAGGCGGAATCAGTGCCAGGGCCTGATGAAATTTGCAATGTGATCAAAGACGTTGTCGAACTTGGTAGACAAATAAATTTAGAAGTAGATAGTGATGATGTTCGAGAGCTGTTGGATTCACACAATGAGGAGCTTACAATTGATGAGCTCATAACAATGCGTGTACAAAAGGAAGAAATTAATAATTACGATTCTTTGGACCCAGTTCAATTAGAAGATCAAATGACAGTTGGAAACTTGACAGAAGCCCTCAGTTCGATTGAAAAAGGGTTAACCATAAGGGTTAACCATTGGTAAGCATAGACTCCAATGAAGAGCGCATTTTTGTTACAAAACATGGAATAAAAAAATTACTAGGATGCTACGAGGAGATATTACGAGAAAAGAAAAAATCATTGACTCGTCAGACGACTTTGTTACAATTTATGAAACCTTCTACATCAAAATAACTTCGGATTGTGTTTGTACACTATTAATTTAGTTTGTCATATTATCTAGAAATAGATTGTACTAATTATTTCCTAAATTATTGTTTTATTTAGTCTCCCTTCCCACTTAAACATACTTTGTATGTCAGGATATATATATATATATATATATATATATATATATATATATATATATATATATATATATATATATATAACTGAGGAAGCAAAATAAAACTAGGGTGCTTCGTTAGATGTGCTTTTTAATTAAAGGTCTAAGCTTTCGTTTCATTGACGAAAGCTTAGATATATAATTAAAAAGCACATCTAACGAAGCACTCTAGTTTTATTTTGCTTCCTTAGTTATAAAAGGGTATCTCCCAGTATTATCTCCTTTTCACTATATATATATATATATATATATATATATATATATATATATATATATATATATATATAAGTAAACTTTAAATATTGGGTATGCAGCAATAAAAATGAAAGGTGTACTCTTTTAAATTTTTAGTCCAAGCTTTCGGACATTGGTTATGTCCTTCATCAGGGAGCTACAAATGTGATGAATAATTTTTACAAATTTGTATAATTAATTAAAAATTCGATACTTACAAACTTAATGAGGTTGTATCATAAATGATTTTATAAAAATTGTTGATAAAATTTATCACAGTCTGTTGAGCTAAAACCTATTCTTATATTTAAAATTTTAAAAAATTACTTAACATTCACACAATCTTAATTATTTATACACAAATCTATGACATTGATATTGACATTGGCAAGTGAAAATCTCACATCCCTAATATCAAGCAACTGCTAGTACAACAAATTATAGGCTTATTATTAGGTATATCGTGGAAATATAAATTATTTTATATTTGTTAATATCATGAGGAAGTGAAACTTCAACTTGTCAATGTTTTAAAACAAAGCCTATTAAATTAACATAAATAAATAAGGTCGTAATTCTAAAAACGTTACGTGATTTTGTTTTGTATGACCCCAGTATCTGTGTGTAAACAAAAATTATTAAATTTAAACAAACTAACTTTGTAAAAAAAATAAAATAAATTCCTCAAAAATGAACTTTTTAATTACTTAAATGTCAATTGATAAATTATTGTTTGTCTTATTGTTGCATTTATCTAGTAGTAACAAATAGGAGAACATTTCATTTAGATGGCCAATATCTGTTCTTCATATTTAATTTAATTCATCACATTTGTAGCTCCCTGATGAAGGACATAACCAATGTCCGAAAGCTTGGAATAAAAATTTAAAAGAGTACACCTTTCATTTTTATTGCTGCATACCCAATATTTAAAGTTTACTTCCTTACGTGGTCAGCAAATACTTCTGGTTCATTATATATATATATATATATATATATATATATATATATATATATATATATATATATATATATATATATATATATATATATTAACTGTATTGTTTCTTAAATGTTCAATGTTTTTTAATTTTAATATTTGTATTGTACTAGCACACTGAAGGAAAAAACAAAAAATGCACTTGTATTGTTTGAGTTTTCAAGCCACCATATAACGCATACAACTTATTCCTTTTTTTTTGCTATAAAAAATCTTCAAAAAAGTTTTTCAACATGGAACTTTCAAATACCACTTTTGCCTGCAACCTCACACAAGTAAGTGTTTCACTACATCTTATGTAAAATACACAATTTCACCATTTTGTAATATATTGTAGCATTCGTCTGAAGATGTTAAAGAAATTTAACGAAATCGTTGAAAAGAGCACACTTTGGCTTTCATTATTCAGCTGCTAACCCAATCAACCTTACCATTATACTAATTAATAATTGGACAGCTGTTATCATTCTTCGTTTATATAAATATATATATTATATATATATATATTATATATTATATATATATATATATTATATATATATTGGAATAATAATTTCATATACTTGAAATTAGCATAGTAATATTATGATGTTTAATTAATAAACTTAGTTAAATAGTGGTTAAAGAAATAATTTATAAGTCATATACTAGCAAATATTATTAAAAAATAATTATATGAGAGTATTTTTGAAAATTTAGCATAGGATTAAGTTTTTAAAAGTTCTTTATTTTATTTTATTCTATAAATAAATATACTTAAGTGAGCCTTGTGTATAGGCAACCAAACATACACTGTGTTCTTTGACATTTAGATGGGAAGTGGGGTTATTTATTATTTGGAATTTTCAATTTAAATATAATTACGGATGTTAAATAGTAATAATATATTAATGCAAGATGTTTAGTGTATATATAATAGTGTATTCCGATCTGAAGAGCCTAAATGTCCGTTAAATTATCTATAGAAAGCAATGAATTTCTGGAAAACGTCAATATGACTATTTGCATAGTAGAGGATTCCAGAACTTTCATCTATGGATGAGATGGAAAGTTTAGAACATGATTTCTTTCCCGATAATTCTGGAACCCTGAAAAGATATATAAACGTGGTAATTTGAAGCAAGGGGTGATTATTAAGTCAGTTACGGGGGATTATTAAGTCAGTTACATGAGATTATTAAGTTACAGTTGATCCGTGAAGTTAGTAAAGTTAGAAGATCATTAAGTTACAGGAAGTCAATTATTCAGTTACAGTCAATTATTAAGTGAATTAGTTAGAAAAATTTAAGAATTAAGTTATAAGTCAGTCAGTCAGTTACAATTGATTAAGTGAGAAGAATTCATGAAGTGATTAAGTTAAATTAAGTTAGAAAAAAGGATTAAGTGAGAAGAAGTCAGTCAGTCAGGTACAATTAAGTCATTAGATTAGATTTATCAAGAAAGTTAGTTCAAGACAGTTATAATTAAATTAAATAAGAAGAAAGGATTATCTTGGAAGAATTCATTAAGTCAGATACAGTTGGAAAGTAAATTAATTCAATATAGACATTTCAATACAGGAGTATAATATATTATATGGAGATTACATGAACTTTAAATTATAATATTTATATGCAATTTCACAAAGACAAGGATAACCGAAGCTAATTAAGAAGATATGTAGTGGTGATTATAACTTTGATTTTGGAAAACTTTAGGCGTTCAGTGACAGAAAGGTACCAAATTTTGTTAGTTATATTGTTTATATTAGATATATATATATATATATATATATATATATATATATACACATATACATATATATATATATATATATATATATATATATATATATATATATATATATGAGTTGGTTGATCCGCTTCCATCCTTATAGGAGGAGCATGGTCTAAACCGAATAGGTCTTGAAGTGTTTTCCAAGTGGTCAGATGATTTAAGTCAGGAGTACAAATCGTCAGATCTATTGCCGATTTCGAAAAGTTCCTAAATAAAGTAGGAGAGCTATCGTTTTTGTATATCAAATTATTATCATCTATACGGTCCATTAAGATTTTGCCTTTCATATCTGTATGATTGTCTAAGCCCCAGGCAATGTGATGAGCATTGAAGTCGCCTCCTATTATGAACGGTCTTTCTATAGATGTTATGAAATTGTTCCATTGTTGTAACGATAATTTTACTCCCTAATACATCGAAATAAATGTTACAGTGAATGATTTAAACTTAATTTTAATGGCTACTTTATCGATGTTCAATAATTTCACTTTCATGGTGACTTCCTCATAATACAGATTTGAGTTTATTAAAATTGCCGAGCCACCACCGACAGTTGCTGAAAAGCGGTCGTCTCTGACAATATTATATCCGTTAAAGTTAATATAATTTTCTGGTTTAAATCTAGTTTCTGATAATAATGCGATATCAACTTTCTGGTCTAGTAGGTGTAGGAGATTTTCTCTATTAGAGTTAGCCGATCTACAATTCCATTGACAAATGACCAAACTATTCATTATTATATGAGAGAGAACTTAAAACTGTTTGAATTAAATTTATTAAAACTGATTTTTCTGGGATTTCAAAATTTTTGTGATTCATATTAAAAATAATACTTATAACTATATTTGATATCAGTTCTGTTAATTCTTTAGGAGATTCATGTATTTTGGATCCTTGTTCTGCATTAAATGTAGATTGATAAGAAGATGAATTGAAAATGCTACCAGGTCTGTTGGACATGGGGTTTAACTATTTTTTGATGTTCTATTGCTATTGGGTCTTGCGATGAAGAGAGGGGTCGTTTGGATTTTGGAGGTTTTATTATTGTATATCTGTTTGAAACTATATGGTGGGCGAGCTGGTTAGGGGGTGAGGGGGATTTGGATAATTGAGTAGAGGAATATGCAAAGGATGGAGCGTTCATAATTGGGATTTGATGTGAATTTATTGAGAAATTATTAGCTGTTATCGATGCATAGGTTACTTTAGGAAATAATTTAAGCGTTTCTATGAAAGACAAGCTGTTTTCAGACATGTAATGTTTTATTTATTTTTTTTTTTTGACGCTCAAATTCTGGACATAACTCCCATTCGTTAGTGAAGTGTTCACCTTCACAGGAGAGACATTTTTTATTAAAAGATGATAAAGAACAAGAATCGGAAGGGTGGGACTCATGACATTTAAGACATCTAGGGTTGCTTTTACATTGCTTACTCATGTGTCCATACCTATAACAGTTGTAGCAAATAATTACTTTTTGCTGGTATTTTTCTACATTATGTAAAACATGGTTAATTACGATATATTTTGGTATATTTTGACATTTGAATGATACAATTACCGATTTTGTAGGTTTAAAAACTACTTTATCATCTGTTACTATTTTTCTCTTTATTCTTTTTACATAATCCACCGAAAAATTACAATGGTGATCAAATTCTTTTATTTTATCCTTAAGATATTCTTCCGATATATCTGAATCTATATTCCTAACTACACCTAATTTAAATAATTGAAATTTCGGAATATATGCAATTAAATTTTTTTGAATAAGCAATTTAGAAGTAAATAAGGTATTTGCACTAGCATAGTTTTTAAATGTTATTCTAATACGGTTGCGTCCAATTGAATCAATTTTTTTAATATAATTATCAATTTCCGGATGTACGGTAAATAATATTTCACCTATCTTAACTGCATTTAATTTGCCTGTAAAATGTTCATCATTGTTTTCAATAAAAATGTGAAATTGCCCTAAATCATTTTTTTCATATAAATATACAGGTCTGCTTTTTTCTGTCTCATTAGAATTTAGTGAGGTAATTTGTTTATCGGTTTTTAAATTATTAATATTATTAGGACTACTTATCGAGTTTTCTAGCTGATGGGATGAAAATCCATGGGAACTATAACTGCAATCATCCATCGCATCCTGATCCCTTGGCATTTTATCGGGGGGCTCGCCCCCGTTAGAAGACTCCATAAATGGAGCCTTCGACGATCGCTTCGACGACTAAACTAGTACTAATGTATATGTAGTAAACTATAGTAATAGAATCTAACTGTTTAGCACTTCCTAAATCACAAAAAATTGCGGAGAACTTTAAAATGTCTAAATTAACTTAAGATTATATGTTAAACTATCTGATATTAAACTTTAAAATGCGGAGAACTATTAAATTCGTATTTACACTTTGACGTTTATTTGACAGATGTGTATTTAACAGTTAAATTAAAATTAATTAGTATTCGAGTACGGTCTTGATAGTTGAAAAGATATAGTTGAATTCGTATATTGAACAAGCTTAATTCAGGTATTTAGAACCACGTTTAATATTGACCAGGTAGACAGATAATTTACAAAAATCAATACAGAATACTGTCGGTAATATTGGGAAACTTCGTTGATATTAAATGCTGTTCCAGAAATTAAAACAAATATTGTAAATAAGGATGTTGTACCTAGATATAAATAAAATCAAAACAATTAAATTCTTACAGTAGCGCAAATTTACTAAAAAAATCTGAAAAAATAAATTAAAAGGATACGACGGATATGTACCCACATTCTTTACCCAAAAAAGGAGTTATTAAACAAGTTGATATTGAATTATCAGAATTGGAATTAAGTCAGATAATAAAACCAAAATTGGGATATAATTTTGAAATTATACTTAAATGTTAGAATAATGAAAAGAAAAAAATGGGGAAGAAGAAATCCCTATATCGATAGTTATTGTTACATTTAAAGGACAAATGATCCCTTCTCAAGTAATTATAGAAAAACTTGTGGTAAATGTAGAAATATATTGCTACGAACTTGCTTTCGGCATGGCCCATGTAACGGTTGCATCTCGAAGCGCCGAGAAGTTTCCGGCGATATATTGAGCGCTGTAAAAATCCATCCGTCAAATAACCAATTAGAGGTGGGACTACTCCCGAATATTCTCGAACATAATAATTTGTATATATATATATATATATATATATATATATATATATATATATATATATATATATATATATCTAAGTAACGATGACTGAGGTAGTTTAGTTGATAAGATATTACCGAACTGTTATACATTTATAAATTATAAGTTATAAATAAATACATTTATAAATTCAAACCGCTCGTTTTATTTAAAAACGGTACAATATATTCCACGGGTCGTCCAATGTAATAAATGTCTGAGATATGGTCATATAAGCAACCAATATAGAGGGAAAATCAGATGTCCATATTGTGAAGGGGAACATGAAGCCATGGAAACATGAATAATTGTCAACAAAGAGAGAAACCAACACGTGTCTTATGCTGATGGTATAAGCTGAAGTTATAAGAAAATGATGGTAACTAAAAACATTTCATACAGAGAAGCTAAAGAAAAACACGAAAACAACTACGCAACCGTAGCCAAAAATCAACGAGAGTCCATAGTACACTCCTTCTTCTTCATGTGCCTTGTCCGCTTTGAACGTTGACAATCAACATGGCTATTCTGACTTTGTTTACGGCAGATCTGAATAGTTCAGCAGATGACAATCCGAACCATTGCCGCAAGTTTTGGAGCTAAGTTTTGGAGTGTCTTCTCCTCCCTGGACCCCTTCTGCTGTCTATTTTCCCTTGAACGATCAGCTGTAGTACTCTATATTTATTATGTCTCATAACGTGACCCAAGTATTCCAACTTTCTTTTCTTTATACTTATTCCTACCTCTCTCTCTCTTTACCTATCCGGCGTAGTACCACTTCGTTGGTCACGTGCTCAGTCCAGGATATACGTAATATACGTCGGTAAGCCCACATTTCGAAGGCCTCTACTTTTTTCATCAATGTTGCGGTCATTGTCCAGGTCTCCATTCCATATAACAAAACCGGGAATACATAACATTTCAGAAGTCGAATTTTGAGCGGTAGGGTGAGGCTTTTAGAAGTGAAGATTTGCTTCATGCTAGTGAACGATGCTCTTGCCTTTTCTACTCTTACACGTATTTCCTTAGCTTGATCCCAATTTGAGTTAACTGTTGTTCCCAAGTAGATGTACAAATCCACGTGTTCAATTCTTTCATTGTCTAATATCAGTTGCTGTGGTGGTTGTTGGGTTTTGCTTACTAACATCCATTTGGTTTTTGTGATATTTAGTCTGAGTCCGTATTGTGCACTTGTTTTTTGTATCTTACTCATTAGGCAACTCAGTTCCTCCATGCTACTTGCTAGAATCACAGTGTCATCAGCATACCTTATGTTATTAATTATTTCTCCATTTATCTTTATGCCTTCTGTGCTTTCCTTAAGCGCTGTCTTAAATACTTCTTCTAAGTATATATTAAAGAGAATAGAAGACAAGATACAGCCCTGTCGTACCAGTTTCTTGATCTCAATTTTATTGGTCAATGTAGATCCTACTTTCACTTTAGCTGTTTGACCCCAACAGAGACTCGCTATTGTTCGAATGTCTCTGTAGTCGACTCCGATCTTATGAAGAACTTCAATTATCTTTTCGTGCTTTACGTTATCGAATGCTTTTGCGTAGTCTATAAAGCATATGTACACGTCGTCATATCTCTGCAGCGCTGGATGAGTACCTGTAGACTAAAAAGTGCTTCTCTTGTCCAAGAGAATTCCGAAACCCAAACTGCGAATCTCCAATGTTATCCTCGCATTTTTTGATTATTCTGTTGTAAATAACATTGGTGTATGCCTTCGAAATGTGGTTAATTAGACTTATCATCCGATGTTGATCACAAGACTTTGCTTTTGGTTTTTTCGGTATGGCAACAAAAGTTGACTCTAGCCAGTCTTCAGGAAACTCCCCGCTGCTATAAATATTGTTAGAGTCTGATGAGTGAGTCTAGAAATTGACAGTTTGTTTCACACAGCATTTCCCCGTATACGTTATCGTTGCCTTGTCTTTTGTCATTTTTAAGACCCTTTATAGCATTATCCACTTCTGATTTTAGAATAGAAGGACCACTATCATCATTGCTCAGTGTATACCGACTAGGACGGTCATCATTAAACAGTTGTTCCACATAAGTTTCCCAAATTCTAACTATTTTGTCGGAGTCTAGTTGTAGATTTCCACTCTCATCGCACAGCCCTTTCGATAAAATATTGTAGCTTTTCTTTGTTGTGAGTTCCTTTATCTTCTTATGCATATTGTGATAGTCGTATACCTTTTCGCACTGTTCGATTTCTTCGCATCTTTCCGAGAACCATTTCTCTTTAGTTTTTCTTATCTCAGCTCTTATTAGTCTATGGGTTTCACGGTATTTGGCAGTATGTTTAGTTTTATATATCCGTCTCTCTTCCATCATGTCAAGGATTTCTGCAGTCATCCAGTCTTTCTTTTTTCTCTAATCATGTAGTAAAAACTTAGTGCTTGAAGTCCTAACCTCTTCTTTAATTTCACTCCACTTTTCCAACGGTTCATTGTTATTTTTAAGGATTTTTGATATTTCCGTATTTAAATTCTTCTGCATATGTTTAATATTATTGTTGGAAAGCTTCCTAATATCTAGCGTTTCGGGCCTGTTCTTTACATTTGGCTTTTTTAACATTACTTCAAACTTACATACCACCGGATTGTGGTCTGATGCTACGTCCGCATCCGGGTATGTTTTTACGCCTTTGATGGAGTTTCTAAACCTGATTGGTGCAGCGATATAATCTATTTGATTTCTGATTATTTTACCAGGTGAGTCTGCCGGTGATTTCCAGGTATAGAGTCTACGGTGCGGGAGCTTAAAGAGAGTGTTAGTAAGTACTAGGTTGTGTTCTTGGCAAAATTGAAATAGACGATCTCCTCTTTCGTTTCTTTCACCAAGTCCGAAATTTCCCACTACCTTTCCTGTTTTACGTCGTCCTACTTTCGCGTTGAAATCTCCCATTATAAGTGTCATTTCATTCTTTTTGGTTGCATTAATTAAGATTTCTAGTTGTTCGTAGAAGTCTCCATTATTGTTTCCTCTTTGTCAGCTGTAGGTGCGTATATCTGTATTATGTTCAAATCAAATGGGGACGGTTCAAATCAAAACAACAACAGATCAGGATACTCAGAACATAAAAAAATTGTTGAAATTCCAAGCTCATCAAATGAAAGGAAATTTGGACAATCTAAAAACATATCAAGATATAGATGCCAGTCTGAAGGGACACAAAATATAAATCAAGAAATGATGGATTTTATGTTACACATGATTAAAAATATTTTACAAAAATACTTTCAATTCTCACCAGGTCAAAATTTGTTAGAATAATTTAAAATAGATGTAAACAAAAGTCTTATATCGCAATTTTCGTAGTTTTACAGTATAATACTAGATCCGTAATGCATAATAAGGGAAGCATATAAAAATTTATATTTTTATGTGCCTTTAGTAAAACTAAACCTTTTTTAGGATACATTACTTAATGTGTGTGTTAAAAATATTAAAGTAATATTAGACAAAAATACTGTATATAATAATAATGTATATATTATATTATTAATGTATATTCTATACATGCTAAACCAAATTTAAGAATAGGTGCGAGGGAATGGACAAATTTTTTTTAAAATCTAGAAAAACCTTTTATTATGGCAGGTTATTTCAATTGTCATTATAGAATGTGGGGTTGCGGAAGAAATGACGCTGCTATACTAAAACAATTTTTAATTGAAGGTAATTACTTGGCAACATCGTACTTAACGAAGCCCTTAACGATAACTTTTCAAAACGAAATCGTATTGAAATTATCAATTTTGCAGAGGCGTACTAAAAAAAAATTTAATTAGTTAGTTAAACACATAAGTAATTACGTAAAAATTAAATCTAAGACCGATTTAATTATTAAATTATCATCTCTTTTAACAGGTATCTTATAGTTGTCTAACAAAATAAAATAAAATTTTATTCTTATTAGAGACTATCTAATACTGTACGAATATGAAAAGTAATTGTCTAAAAGAAAATAAATTCAGCCTTTAGACTCATATGTAAATTTTTTTTCATAGCAAAATTTTTTCCTTCGATAGCTACAAGCGGAGGAGATTTAAAAATGGGTGTAAATTCCGTAGGTCTTTTGATAATATCCAATCGAGCTATAAATGGTAGCAAAAATATAGGAAAAGAAAAATAGGTACTTACAAGATATTTTGGCCGGCAAACATATCACGAAACGAAACTTTTCACGATAACTTCTGCACGTGGTCACCAACGTGGTCGCATGTCTTCGTTCAACCAACTGTCTCTTGCTTCTCTTTAGAAGCCAATCCATGTTTATGCCGAATGCCGAATTACATCGTTGCCACATGTAACGAGGGGAAAAGGGAACCAGGGAAAAGGACATGAACCAATTAAAGCTCGACCTGGCTCGTCTACCAATGAATGATTACCGAACATTCTCCCCCCTTTTTAAAGGCCAAAAGTCTTTAAATTTTCAAAGCAAACTATATATGAAATAGTGGTTTCGTTGGACGCAATTTCATCCATGAGCCCGAACAAAACAAAACGTAATACTAACTCTCCAAAATTGAACTTACAAACTAACAAGTTAAATAAAAATAAAAAAGAATTATTATCTATTCCTCGTCCAAAGGAAGAGGACACAATTTGACCAATGGCCGCTTCAAAACGCCACGGGCAGTCCGAACAGTAGCGACTCTAGATACTCCATCTTTACCCGGGTGTAACTGAATCAAACGGCCAAGCGCCCACATGCACGGCGACAAATTATCCTCTTTTAACAAAACTAACGAACCGATTGCGGGTGCAACAAGAGGATCCCACCATTTGGAACGCTGCTGCAGAGTATGTAAGTACTCCTTGTGCCAGCGGCTCCAAAAGTCCTGATGCATGCGCTGCAATAATTGCCATCTCGACAAACGGTTGAGAGGGACATCCGAAAAATCAGGTATGGGTAATGAGGATAAAGGTTCCAGAGTTAAAAAATGTCCGGGCGTTAGAGCGTTCAAGTCTTCAACGTCACTAGTTAAAGGTGTTAAAGGTCGCGAATTTAAAACGGATTCAACTAATGTTAACGTGGTGTAAAACTCTTCATAAGTAAGAATTTGATTTCCAACCACACGAGCTAGATGATTCTTCACCGAACGAATTCCGCGCTCATAAAGACCACCAAAATGGGGCGCGGCCGGAGGCGCAAATGAAAATTTAATTTGTTCCTTTTCCGAAGCCTCTTTCATAAAATTACGCAATTGATTATAGGCCCCGACAAAATTCGTTCCATTATCACACAAGATCTGGGACACACGGCCCCGTCGAGCGATAAATCTTTGCAACGCTGCCAGGAACGCATCTGCCGACAAATTGCTTGCAAGTTCCAAATGCAGAGCCTTCGTTGCACAACACACAAAAAGACACAAGTAGGCCTTCTGAGAACGAACTCCTCTGTGACGAGTCATGGTAATATAAAAAGGACCCCCAAAATCTAATCCGCAAATCGAAAAAGGTTTAATGGCGGACAGACGAAACTGAGGCAAGTTACCCATGGGGGGTTGTAAGGCTTTGGGAGCTTGTTTCCAGCAACGGATACATTTGGATACAACTGAATTGACAGCTCTCTTAGCTGATAGAATCCAAAACCTTTGACTAATCAAGAATTGCGTAGATTTGAATCCTGCGTGCAAATATTTTTCATGGTAATATCGAATTAACAAAAGAGTAAGACGAGAGTCTCTAGGAAGTAAAAAGGGGTGTTTGGTTTGATATGACAATGACGAATAGGACAAACGACCTGATATACGCAAGCAGTTATTATTATCAAAAAACACTCCTAATTTGCGAAATGATTTAGGAAACAATTTGGATTGAAACTGTTCTTCGAAATGATTCTCTTGTGTAAACTTTACCAGAATTAGTAACGAATCTTCCAATTCCAAAGACGATAGAGAACCTGAACGGAGAGAAGTGTGACAACGAGAATTATGAACAAATCGCAAAATGTAAGCTAGAACTCTTTGAATCGATGCAAAAGAAGACTTATTCTCCAGTAGATCGGATAAAAAATTATTAGCCCGAGTGGCTACGAAAGTGGAGATTTTCTTCTCCTCTTCTAGAGGAAGGTCATCCTGCAACGACAAAGGAACTACTGGGAGTTTAATCGAGAGACTGTGTAAAAACTCAGGACCCGTTAACCACTGGGTGTGCGACAAAAACGTAGCAGGAAGCATTCCACGAGAAGGAGCCTCAGCTGCATTATTTTTGGATTCCACATACCGCCATGATATACCTTGACTATGTGATTGGACATACGAAATCCTATTTGCAACAAAAACCTTGTACCTCGATGGCGAACTCTTCAGCCAATGGAGGACGATCTGCGAATCAGAGTATGCATAAATTTTTTTAAAGGGGTCTCCCTTCCACGACTGTACAATAAACGATACGAGTTTGATCAAAAGCACCGTAGCAAGTAATTCTATTCTGGGTATGGTAAGTTTCTGAGTTATAGAAGCAATTTTTGATTTGGAACAGAGAAGATTGACTGAAACTCGGTTCCCCGAATCAATACTACGAACATAAACAACACAAGCATATCCCTTTTCTGATCCATCAGCGAATCCATGAAGTTCTACAATTGGATGAGACGAAACATTCAAAAAACGAGGTATATGAAATTGCAAAAGTAAGGGCAACTCCCTCTTGTACTGCTCCCATACACGAATTATTTCAAAGGGTGGACGATCGTCCCAATTTAGACCTGTAGCCCAAAGCCTTTGAATCAAATACTTAAGCGAGAAGGTTACTGGACTTAAAAACCCGCATGGATCAAACGTACGTGCAAGCTCACTTAACAATGAGCGTTTACTACACGAGTCATCACCCGCAACTACAGAAAACTTAAACACATCTGTTTGTGCATTCCACTGTAAGCCCAGAATTTTAACAGACGAAGGACCATTTGATTCAGTATCAAAATTCAACGAATGGGGATTAATATGCGAAGCAGGAAATTGTGACAACAAACTGGGTTCATTAGAACACCATTTCCTTAACTCAAATCCACCCAATTTTAACAAGTCAATCAATTCTTTAATTTGAAGTTGGGCTTCTTCTTGAGATGGCGCCCCAAATACAAAATCGTCGACATACGAAAAGTTACGAATGATGGAGGCCGCAAGAGGAAATTTATTACCTTCATCAATAACTAACTGTTGGAGCGTTCTTAACGCGAGATAAGGCGACGACAAAATTCCGAAAGTTACCGTCAACAATTTGTATTCTTCAACCTCTTCGTAGGGTGAGAACCTCCAGAAAATTCTTTGAAACTCCGTGTGCTCAGGAATAATTAAAATATTACGATACATCTGTCTAATATCGGTACAGATAGCATAACGATTCAAACGAAAATTAAACAAAAGCGATACGAGATCCTGTTGTAACTTAGGACCAACTAACAAACAATCATTAAGCGATTTCCCTAATCTAGGACATTTTTGCGAAGCATTGTAAACCACCCTGACCTTATCCGACTTTGTTACCATATGATGGGGAATATAAAACAATCCCTTTTCCCGCTCCACCGGGGAAACTAATGTCATATGACCCAAATCAATATACTCCTGCATATGTGCCGAATATTCTTTATACAATTTGGGTTGGTTTAACAAACGTCTTTCCAACGATAAAAATCTACTGTAGGCAATGTCATAACTACCCGACAAATTTGGCGACGATTCACGAAACGGTAAAGCTACGATATATCTTCCAGAAGCATCCCGACGACAATTTTCCTGATAGATTTGTTCACACAACGCATCTTCAGGTTCTTCAACTTTATTTTCCGGGACGTTCTCTATTTCCCAAAATTTTTCTAACGAATTACTTAACGACATATCTCCGTTTGACACGCAGACTAATGAAGTGGATGGCGACGATACGTGTGAATCAGTGGGACCCAATAAAATATAACCGAACACAGTATTAAGGGCATCAGGCATTCCCTCCTGTCCTATCAGTTTGTCCCCTAAAAGCATATTTGCAAATATGCTACAACCGATTAAGAGATCAATGCTCTGTTTACGATAGAACTCTGGGTCGCCTAGACGTAAATTTCTAATATGGTTAGTAGAAGTACAACGTTTGGATCACTATAGAGATAGGGAAATCAATGTGTTAGAGAGAGAAGTATTTTTGTAGTGAGTAAGAGTGAGATAGATGACGTCACGTCGAAGGAATCTCCTCAACCGTAATTCAACTATTGTCCGCTAGGTGACGCGTAATTCAACTATTGTCCGCTAGGTGGCGCCGCCAGTTTCAATCCAATTTTAAATTAAAATATTAAATAAATTAAAAATTTTAAACAAAGGAATCTACATTACCGACTGTCATAGTTCAGCTATCCGCTAGTTGGCGCCGCCAAACATTCGCCATTTTTAGTCCAATGTAAGCTAGTTGGCGCTATTTTTTAAATTAAAATATTAAATAAATTAAAAATTTTAATCTAACTTTTATAGTTCTGTGCGGAACGCTCTTCTTCTTTTTGTCAACTGTCAATTCTTGTTAGGGTCAATAATCGAGACATAACAGATATGAAATAAAAGGTGTAGTAAATTAAATACCAAAATATGTTAAACATTTCTTTATTTTTTCTTAGAATAACGTTACACAATGTTTTTCTTTTTATTCTTTCCGCAACTGCCAATTCTTCTTCTTTTTTCGTAGAGTTATGGACAATAAAGATTGTAGGTATGTAGTGCCTAAACGACTTAACGTAGAGATACATGGACAATAAAGGTTGTAGGTATGTAGTGCCTAAACGGCTTAACGTAGAGAGATATGTGAGGTATCATGCCATAAAGGCATTAGATAAAAATGATTGGATTTATCCAATACAGGTGATTTTTACGTAACGCGTGACTTTAAGTTTTCAGTACCGTCATGTCTTTGAGTGAGTACAGACATAAAGTTGCACAGTTTCAAGAGAAACTCGTTGAGTTACGAAAAGATATTAAAGTATATCAGGATTTAAGAAAAATTATCACACAGTTAGAGAACCTACATATTAGTGATAGTGTCATAAATTGGAATTCAGAAATAATACAAGAGCAGCAGCAAAGCACCTATATTTATGCAGATAGACGACTACCATAAGCAACATATTTACCTATGGGCAATAATAACACAACCTGCGAGATCATGAAAAGTAAAATTAATAATATATTCGCATTGACGTGTTTAATTGTAATGCCTGTATTTGTCTTGATTTTAAAAATTATTAACAAAAAATGTAAATAGAAAATTTGAATCTATATGTAATATAAAAGTTAATGAGTAAATAAGGAGTTTTAATTAAAAGTCAATAGTTTTCTATATTTTTTTTATTTATTTTAAACATAATTATACAGGTAATATTGTATTACAGAACCATTGTCGTAGGTGATCCACGTTTCTTTGGGTACATAAAAACAGTCCATTGGAGTGACAGGGGTTTGTATCAGGAGCAAATTTGCAAACGCAAGGTGTACAATCAAATTTGCAAACATCAATAATTGTAGGAAAAACTCCAATCATATTACATTTCTGTCTTAAAAAATCTGCTTTTTTTTCTCCTCGAACGTAAATGTAATCGGCAGCATACAATAACTTGGATTCTAGTACTTGATTTATTTTGGAATATTCAACATCACCATTGGAATATCGAATGCCATGCACGTTTTTCTCCAAGAAGAATACAGTCTTCTTATCTTGATTAGTTAATGAAGCAAACGGTTGCGGAGACGTAAATATGTAATGACATCGTTTAAAACCAATTTCAATGCTGAGTTCCTTGGGTACAAACCATCCATCTATCATAAATCCCTGTATGTCGACTAAAGCAATCCTCATTATTGAGCGCGATAATTGATACTGAGTGACATATTCTGTAAACCTACTTAAATAATATTTTTGACAACTTCTGTTAGAGGAAAGTATTCGAGTAGGCTGTCGTGAACAATTAAACAGTAGACTCGAGTGCCTGCCGGAAAACCTTCATCTGCTTCGATTTCCAGTTTAACATCAACGGTTCCTGATCTGAATGACGTATCATCCTGCTTAGAACAGTCAAAAACAAATAAGGCATATTTCTTGAATGCAGCATAATCTAAGATAGGATGTTTTGTTGAGGAAAGAGTATAACTAGGAAAGAATTCCGTATAGTTATAGTGAGCTATAGCATAGTCATTTTTTGCAAAATCCAATTGCATTCTCTCGTTAGGCCAATATTCTCCATTAATAACCAATCGTACGCTGGACATTCTAATGTGATCAAATAACGTTGGATCGGCGTGTATGTCATCTCGTTTAGAAGTTTGAAAAGCCACAATGACATAACGTGGACGTTCAACAGATGAAGTTGTCTTTACACTCCATATTTCACGTCGAGATCCTGGCGTAAGTGAAGGTAGTTCATTGAGCTCCCATTTACGGAAAGGTATAGTTATCGGTGCATTATTCTTAATCGGAGTCATTAATTCAATTTTCATATCATCATTGGGAAAGACATGCTTGACCTTAAGTTCCATGCTGGCAACAGTTAAAGATACTGTTGTTGTTGTTGTATCATTTGGTTCTTCCACTAAAATACAGTCTCTATCATTACGTGCTCGAACAAATCGAAACACTTGACGACCATAGGTTAATTTATTGTAATCGTTGAAAATGTTAAAAATATGTTTTATCGGAATCAGTAAACTAAAGCTGTCTCCCGATATATGTGGATTATTTGGATAGTTCCATCCTGCAGTACTGAGAAACTTAGAATCTTCAGGTGTATAACATAACAAACTGCGAATAGTGCTAACTACACCTGGGTCTCGAACTATTTCCATATCGTGTGAGCTTTGGATATATGTACATGTATCAAACAAGAACGCTCCAGCATTCGGTGCAAGAGAAACCACTCCATTACCTACTTTCTCTATACTTCCTTTAATTTCCAACAGAGTTTCGTGTATCGCAAAAAATGCATCTGATTGATTTATGATAAATTCTACAATGTCACTATTATTAAATGATTTGATGTATGGTGTATATGTACGAAATTCTTCTTTTCTAATAGTATTGTCAAATAGAGGTTTTTGGTAAATATCGAAAATCGGTGATTGAGGTTCCTGCTGTTGAACTCCCCGTCGAATGTATTGACGTTTTGACATCTTTCAACTTTAATCCAATGGCAACAAGAAAGGCTTTATTGGCAGCAGACACGTCACGTCGCATGCAGGGTCTGCGTGAGACTAATGGATATTGACTTGTAGAATTTTGTTTTATAATTAAACCCATCTATATCGTTTCCTTAAAATCCAAATGGAGTGTACTTTTCTCTCCTCTAAAGTTGACGGGTCTTAATTCTTGATCTACTATACTAACAATAATTTTGGTAATTTCACGTATACCGTTGCTTACAGGTATGTATATAGGATTATTAGGACGTTCATTAATAGAAAAACCTGGATCAACATTTATCGGAAAATGCAGAATGGTGTGTACAGGTCTGTCTTCGTAGAAGGCTCCTTCAGTAATGTTGCATTCAAAGAGTAGACTTGATACTTTTATAATGTTTACAGGTTGATCTGAAGAATGCATTTTTCCTGATGTTAACACTCTATTTGAGGAGAAACCCAATAATTTACCAAGACTATCGTCTTTCTCGAAAGTAATGGTATGATCTGGACAGAAAATTTCACATTTTAGCGTATTGTTGTTCGGTTTTAAAGTAAACTCCTGAACCGAATTGTATATACCCATTAATTCATTTCGAATGTATGCTTCGATATCAGTAATTTCATAAGATCCTGATGGAATTTCGATATGACGCAACTTTGTACGATCATTTTGCTCATAGAAGTAAAACTTTTCACCATCAATGTTTGGAATTGAATTAAATGTATGAAATCCCAACACTGCTATATAATACTGCCGTAACGGATCAAGCACAAGAGGCACTTGAGGAGTAAACGAGAATTCGTTTGTAGTACTTGTTAGGGTCAGTAATCGAGACATGACTGATATGAGGTAAAAGGTGCAGTAAGTTAAATACCAAAATATGTTAAACATTTCTTTATTTTTTAGAATAACGTAACATGTTTTTTGTTTTATTTATATTTTGCTCATAATATGGTATTCTACAAAATACACATACACTTCAAACATTACACCACATGCTTCTTATAGTCTTTTTTTGCAGGGTAAATAATATTCCAGCGCATGGCGAATATCTTGTGGTAATTATTGCCAGACATCAGCCGTTATATTTTCCATTATACAGAAACTTTAAGCACAAATGTCCACAGTTTATTTGGTTATAACTTTGATACTGATGGTTATTATAGGCAATTCTTCCACCATTCAAATAGGAAACTAGTTCTTGAGGTGGCTTCAAGCAACCATATGAGTCAAAATACTCTATGTCTTTGTTTATCTTTCTGTAAGCTACCCAATGTGTACCAGGGTTTGTTGAAATATCAAGATTAATTATAGCACATTCGTGTTTACGAGGGTTACGAGGTAACTTATCTCTCATAAACACACCACGAAAATTTCGAATTTTAAGTAGTTTAACAAATTTATTTAAGTCCACATTGGTTAAAGGTCTATTAGGTAGCTTCACCGGGAGTTTTTTGACTTTTTTAAATATATTCCAAAGCCTCCTTTGGCGTTTTTTCGAAGGTATAATCCTTTGCCTAGATGTTCCATAGCTTTATTGTGACGTTTATCCTCTTCTAGTTTCTTTTGAGCATTCTTTGAATCAATTACAGTCTTTGCGATGGCGCTTGCACCACCATCCAAACTACCAAGAGCTGATAAGCCTGCAAAGATGGGGATTAAAGGTAAAATACCACCAGATTTTGATTCGAATGGAATGATTCTTGGAAGTCGAACATTTCTTTTCCCACCTACATTCTTCACGGCTGTTCTAGCTGCTCTAAGTGCAGCTAGAGCTGATTTACGCAAATTTGGCGACGGAGAAGTTCGTTTCACCGTTCTAATAATTGGTTGCAGCACGTGTCGCTTAAACGAACCAATACCTTTACCACGTTTCATACCCATACCTAGTTTTCGTTTAGCTTTCATGACTGTAGTAGTCAACCAGGCAGTAGCTTTTTCACCCAAAGACGCGTCGTTTGCTATAACTCGTTCCCACGCTTTGTTTTCCAATACCCAATCTGCTTTATGTCGATCTTTTAATGAATTACTTTGGGAATATGCGATATCATGATCTCTCGCAGCTCGATCTAATGGATTTATCCCTGGATCTCCACGAGCTAGGCGTTTCTGTAATTTAGTTCCAGGTCCTAGATATTGGTAACCAGGGACATGCAATTCAAACGGTATATTGTTGATCAGAGAATTCAACACTCCTTCACCTTGAACGACTAACATTGAAATGAATCGATTCTTGCAAAATTTTTTTATATAACCGAGTGTATAAAATACATCTTAATCACAAGATGAAGGTCATTCAACAAGATAAGACACTAACAGTGGAGAACTTGGATTTTGTCGATAACGTGACCAGAATCAGTAAACATGGTGTATTGTTACCACATTCTTTTCGTGCCATCGTATGTGGTCCAAGCGGATGTGGAAAAACTAATGCTATGCTAGCATTACTGTTTGACCTAAATGGCGCTAAATTCAAAAATGTTTACGTATATTCAAAGTCGTTGTTTCAACCCAAGTATCAGTTTTTAAAGGAAGTGTTGGAATCTGTGAAAGAGGTCGGCTATTTTCCATTTAAAGATAATGATGCCGTAATAAGTCCTGATGAAGCTAAACCAAACTCAGTATTCATATTTGATGACGTATCTACGGATCCACAACAAACAATACGTGAATATTACTGTATGGGTAGACATAAAGATATCGATTGTGCATACCTATGTCAATCATACAGTCGAGCAGGTAAACAACTTCTGCGTGATAATGCCAATCTTATTGTATTGTTTAAACAGGATGAGCTCAATTTAAAACATGTCTTTGATGATCACGTCTCACCCGACATGACATTTGTCCAATTTAAAAAAATTTGTTCTGAATGTTGGCAGGATAGGCATGGTACATTCGTCATTGTTAAGGACTTCGATATTTCTAACGGACGATATCGTTTAGGTTTCGACAAGTTTATAAAATTGTAGGTATGATAGAAACACAAGCATTATATAGCAACATGTTAGACAAAGAGGTCGCTGCACGCAAGCGTAAAGTTACTGAATTAGCTCGAGTCGTTCGCAAAAAGTATTTGGCACTAAAACTAGGTAGAACAGAACAAGACGAGACGCTAAATAAACTCTTTGAACCCATAGCTAAACCTCTTAAAGATATTGCACAATCCTCAAAAACTTCACTTCATGCTATTAGTAACAAGCTTAGACACGTCAAAAAGGAAGAAGCGAAAACAGAAAAAGAGGTGAAAAAAGAAGACAGCGATGACGATGTATTTTCCGATGCAACATCAACGTATCAAGTTAACGAACATGAAAATGAAGATTTAAAACAATATAAAGAAATATTAAATAATACTGAATTTCATCACAATTCCGTAGACCATCTTAAAGGTGCAACTGCAGAAAAATATCATAATATTATCAAACCGTTGTTTAAACCTAAAAGAGCAAAGAAGCAATCGCCACCGAAAATTCAGTCTACTACATTAAAGAAACTGTCTTTTAAAGGTCTAGAAAAAGCCACTCGTTCACCACCGAAAACTCGGTCTACTACATTAAATAAACCGTCCTTCGAAGGTTTAGAAAAAGCAAAACGTTCATCATCGTCAACAACGTTAACTTCATCATCTACCTCCAAAGGATCTGGGTTCGTCGATGCTTCACATTTGATCTACAACGATAATCCTATTGAATATGTATATTGGGATGATCCAAATGAACTATGTGACAGACTTAAATTGTTGATTGCTTCCCAAGAAGCAGGAAACACATCTCACAGTAACGAAATTGTTGCCATTATCAACGAATTACGTGAAGCAGATATTATATATTAATGTTAAATTAGATTAACCATCATTTCCAATATGAGTGTTGATAAGTTTGGTCGTCATCATTATCGTTCTAATGAACAAGCTATTAAAAAGCTGCATGGAGGCATCAAACAATCCATTTTAGATTTACAAATCCAGATACATGCAGTAAATAGGATATTAAACGAGATCCTCCTGTAGCAGGTATACATCTTTCCAACAAGAAATATGTAGATGACCACATTGTAAATATAAAAATTTTTTTGCGAAAAGAGATGCGAAAAGAATATAGTTCAAAAGATACTCAACTTGAACAAAAAATTTCTGACTTTCAAAACGCTATCGGTAAGATTGAAAGCAATTTTAATAAAAAAAATAATGAGTTATCTAATGCGAATAAACTGGTTGTTTTGAAAATATCTGATATAACGAAAAAAATTAATGATTTACAAAAAACAATAAGTGACCAGAATGCACCAAAACAAGAAGACTTTGAATATGTCGCAAAAAAAGTTGCAGAAAATACCATGACAGTGGATAGCATTAACAAGAGAATAAATCAAATGGAACCTACATTACAGAGCGTCGTAGATAACATTAGTTCACATTTCATCTGATTTAACAAAAGCAATAACAAGTGACCAGAATGTATTAAAACAAGATATAAAAGAAGGCTTTGAATCTACCACAAAAAAAATAGAAAATACCGTGACAGTAAAGATGATTAATAAGAGAATAAATCAAATGTAATCTACATTACAGGATGCAGTAGATAACACTACTTCATGGAAGTTAGTTGAAATTCGTAATGTTTAAAGAAAAACAACAGTTGGTCAACGAATTGCATAAACCAGCACGAAAAAACTATCCACGTCGACGAACCGTCATTAAAGGACTAGATGATTTATGGCAAATGGATATTGCTGAGATGCGGTCTTATGCCAACCAAAATAAATCTTACAAGCTCATTCTTGTCGTAATTGACTGTTTTTCAAAGTTTGTTTGGACTCGACCATTAAAGACAAAAACAGGAGAGGAAATAACAAAGACGTTTGCAGATATTTTAAGTCATACTCTAAGGTACTAAGGTACAGAATTTTTCAATTCCAAGTTTCAAAATCTCACAAGAAACCATGGTATTAATCACTATAATACCTTTAGTATTAAAAAAGCAGCCATATGTGAACGAATTATTCGAACATTGAAGGAAAAACTTTACAAGTATTTTAGTCTTAATGGTACTTACAAATGGATCGATATCTTACCTCAAATTACAAAAGACTACAATAACACCAAACACAGCAAAATTCGACTAAGACCTATTGATGTTAAAAAATCTAACGAAAAAGAAATTTTACGAAAATATTACACACACTTGAAAATTTCAGGTCCAAGAAAATTGAAAGTTGGCGATGTGGTTCGCATTAGTAAAAATAAACACCTTTTTGATAAAGGATATAAGCCGAATTGGACAACAGAACTATTTAAAATTACTGAAATTAAAATAACAAATCCTACAACATACTTGATTGAAGATGTGACTGGAGCGCCTATTAGAGGAGCATTCTACGAAGAAGAATTACAGAAAACAAAAAATACAAACATTTACTTGATTGAAAAAGTATTGCGTAGACGCGGAAATAAGATGTATGTTAAATGGTTGGGTCTTGATGGTAAACATAATAGTTGGATTAAAAATAAAGATGTGGTTTAATATTTTTTTAAATACGCTACATACGAATACTAACTTAAAGTGGAGGGAAACAGTATAAAAGACCTCTCAGCAACCTCGCTCTCCGTTAGTTCACCTCGCTCTCAGTTAGTTCATCAACATGAATTCTCAAGATAGTGGTTACAGTACATCAAGTGATATGGTGATATTCGATGATTCATCATCAAGTGAAATCAATTATGGTGCCGAACTAGATCGAGTTTTAGCAAAATTTGAAGAAGCTGCGAAAAATGACCCATACTATTTGTTAGAAGCCTCCTTTCCACTAGATAGATACATAATTAAAGTTGGTCTATCTCCAGCTAGACAGTTTACGACATCCGTTATTTTATGTCAACATGGTATAAAAGAAGAATTTTTCGCAGTTCGAAGAATTAGTATAGACAAATTTGAGTGGAGTGACATAATTAAACTGTTTACACAAAAGATGAATGATTTTTTCTACGCAGATGAGTATGATCCTGTTGAGTTTCAAAGTGGAGACTACTGCAAGATAAGACAATTGGTGTTGGATTCAATTAAGTTCCTTGTCATTGAAAAACATGGTGTGGAATACTATTTAGATGAAAATGATGTCACGCAAATTCTACAAGTACATCACAGTATAGTGACTCATCGCGTATCGTTATTAGAAAATTTAAAGTTTCCTGCATATTATACAAATGTTGTATATTTTATACAACAGAATTTTTGTACAGATACAAGTTTATATGGTCCGTTTGAAGCTCTAACTGCGTTTTGTGAAATTTCTCCACCAGATTCTTTGTTAAGCCAAGCTATGAGAGAATATGTATATTATTATAAGATTAATGTTGTAAATGACTTGAATAACTTTAGCAGTTAATAAAAGTAGTATTTATGTAACACTTGTGTTTTATTTTCACAAAAATATTTTTAAAAGGGTAAAAAAAAACAATATTGTACAATAAAGTCATTTTATTTATATACAACAAATTAAAGAGGATGAGTGATTGTGTCTTTTCAACAGCCATACATATTTTTTAATATCCATTTAAACAAAATACCTTCAGCGAAGCGTCTTAAAGCGATTATATTTTTAATGAAAAAAATTATGGTATATCACAATGTCCCCAGGGAAGAGTCTTAAAGGATTCTGGTATTAAATATCGTTTATCATCATAAGGACTTAGGGCTGTTTTTGTTTGCTCTATGCTAAATACTGAGTGTTGATATGACCGAATACACCTTTGTTTTGTGCTCTTAATCTTATATTCTTTTAAACAATTTTCAAAATCTTTAAATGTGATTATATTTTTGACTACATTATATTTTACACCTTTTGCTTTTTTGGTTATACCTAAATTTCGAATATCGCAATCAATTTGTTCTTTGTTTAGCTGTTTCCGTGTTAAACGTTGTCTCTCTTTTTCTCTCTCCTCCTCAGTTGTCTGTAATTTAAATGTGTACATTTTTGATCTTAGACCAATAAAATGCGTAATTATTTTTCCATTGGCTTCATCCTTCATTAGACCAGGGATTTTTTTATTTAATCGTTCTATCTCATATGGGTTATTTTCTGAATAGTCGGATGTATCAAATTTAGAGTTGTATGTCTTTAAAACCTCCTTATATGCATCTGAACACCGTAATTCATATACAAAACTGTCTGTATCCATGTACAATAACATACAATTTTCTTCTCCCATCGTTGGAAGCATAAAGGAGTAATGAAAATCATACATGCATAATTTTGATATGTCGAGGATTGCTGCTCCTATATACAGAGGTTTATTAAAGCACACTACTGATTTGGTTAGTTCGATGGCTACCAGATTTTCACTAAAAATAGTACGACTGTGAAACCGAATACTTGCAATCAAGTTTTTGGCTCCATATCTTCCATTCCAATTTTTTACTAATTTTACGAATCTATGTCTTCTTATATTCTCCATAGTCTTACCAAATACAGCATTGTTCATCATTTTATATAGATTTTTCTCGAAGCTACACTTAGCTGCGGCCCGTAAGTTAGTATTAAACGTGATATAGGGTCGCAGCCATGCAGATTGATTAAATTTTAAAACTTTATGTATTTTAGTTAAAATTAATCCATTAGATAAAGCTTGCTTTAGATTTCTATAGTGAATAATATATTTTGACTTATTAAAAAGAGTTGGCAATAATTTTGGTAGTTTTGAACCGGGAGGTATGCGGTGTTCGGCAGCAAATTGAAAATCTTTATGCTTGTCATGTAATTCATGTGGATACTCTAAGTCAACTTGAAAGAAATAGCCCTCCTTCGCATCATTCGGTATTGACATAATATCAATATGATCCTCGGGAAGAGTAGTGGATTTAGATGCAATACCAAATTTGGTAACATCTTCAATCCACTTAAATCCTCCAAAAGGTAAATATTCACTCATAGCCCAACCGTACAGATTATTTACATCTAAATACATAATGTACTTAGATGGTTGTGTAGGATCGTATGTCGGCATATATTTATTGTTAGCTTCAGAAAATCGGTTGCTACACACAGATATTCCACCTCTTATGCCTTTTTCAATAAACAAAATCATATCCACATCTTTTAAAATCTCTAATTTACATTTTGTATACCTTAACATACAGTCCCACGTATATCCTGGTATGGTATAATACCACGCAGGATCTAAATGGTACGTATCCCGACATTTTTGTCTAAATTGTTCAAATACATCAGCAAGAAGCAAAATATCTGTTTTTAAATACAAATCACTGTACTCTCCCAAATTTTTACACTTAAATGTAGACCAAACTTTCTGCGCATAAGCATACTTCTCTTCGCTAATATATACATCACATAATTTATTATAAAAATGACTAATTGTTGGTAAAGAAGTTTCCTCTAATTTTTCCAAACTATCGATATAATCATAACAAAATACTCCTTTACAAGTTAATAAACTAAATGTATCATCATCTAAACTATCAAATTCTTGTTTTAAAATCTTTTTTTCTGAAGTATCTAAAAGTGATGCTAATTCGTCGAGTGAAGCTCCCATAAATCTTATAGTATCGATGAATCTTAGTCTAATTTTATGCTCATCTGAATGTAGGGTAAAAGAAATATATTTTTCTTTATTAATAGGAAGTAAGCTCAGGTGCCCGTGTTTGCATAAATCGGTAATCATGAAATGCGAATCGTATCCACTAAAATTATGAAAGGCTACGGGTACAACAAACAACTTTTTAAAGTTTAAATTGCATGCCTGGTGTGCAAATCCTCTTGCCTGTCCGGTAAAATGATCATGATCTACAACAATAATATCTGTAGCCGAAAAGGGTTTCTCACAAATATGACAGACAGTTGCCTCACATGTACTAGGCTTTTCAACCATAGGTACAATTGATTTTATTTTAGATTTGACAAATTTTGATATTTCAGACATTTCTTTTGCAAACCACTCCATGCAATTTTCACCTCTGTAGCTTCGAAAATAAGATAAGCTATAATCGTAAGCACATGTAAAGTAATAACCTGCACTATAAGGTACATGCTTTTGGTATTTTGCTGTTTTGATCAGTTTTACATTAGAATCTGTAAAATTATGTAACTGACATTCAAAATCTGCATATATGATAAACGGAGTAGTTTGTTTGTATATAAAATTTCTAAAAGCAACATAATCGTATTTGGGGACAGTCATTTTACATTTGTTTATGTCTCTACAGAACTCTTCATGCTCCGCTAGTTTATTCTCGTTAGAAAAATAATTCATGCAGCGATCACAAATATATTTTTTATTTGTGTTTTTACTTAACTGAGAACTTAACAATCTAGACATATCTTTAATCCAGCAATAATGATAATTTATTTCAATATTTTCATCGTCACTAGGAAGCGCGTCGTATTCATTTAACTTTGGAAAATATTTATCCTGAATTAAAAGTAAATTTACATGTCTATCAAGCTTTTTCTGCGTAATTCTAGCAGGCACTACTTCGTAAAATTGTTTTTCCTTAACTTGATTTAATTCCAAAGCATAAACATTCACTGATATGCTATTAACTTTTTCAAATTTTGTGATATGACTTAAAGACATTGGAGAATCCAAGTCATCCGTTTTCAAAGCAGTACTGTAATATGGATATGACGATGTAAGTTCTTTATTTATTTTAGCGGGATAGAGAGAGCTAATTATCGACCAATAAAAGCAATTTTGATCACCATTTTTGATATTTATACATGTTCGACGCTTTTGAATTTGCTCAGGAAGTTTAATGTACGATGACCCGTTCCCAATTTCTACTTTATTGATATTAACCTCTAACGAAATTACTCTAGAGAGAGCGGCACCTGAATCTTTTTCCGCAAATTCTGACAGCTTTTTTAAAATTTTATCTTTAACATTTTTACTAAACCAAATGTGTAGATCGGTTGAATAACTATCTAAAATGACATTTTTAGTGTTAAAATATATCAAATCTAAAATCTCACTGTCGCCTGTCTTTTTAATAAATTCCCCGCACAAAGTAGTATTGACTTTGAGTATTCTATTAGATTTCAAAATAGTTTTAATTTTTTGTTTAAATACGGTAAAAACATCATCCAAAAACGGTCCTACGTCCTTATGACATAAATTTATTATAACCCCTGTCTTAATCCGGCTTGCAAAACATGAAACGACATTTTCCCATTTTACTCTATTCCGTAATTTTAAGTTAAGTCCTAGACCAGCATGTCTATTAAAATTTAAAATTATTCTTCGAAAATGTTTAAAATGTCCTACGTTAGTTTGTAACTTTCTAACAGTCCCAATAGGTAACTTTTTAGCTTTAATGATGTTATTGCATTTCCAAATATGTGAATTTAACCGTTTTAAACCAAATTTTAGCATCCCTTTCACTAAATTTATCAAAAATTATCTTACGAAGTTTTTGAATCGCCACTACCAAATTATCTGACTGTATAACATTTTTATTATGCATTTCTATATATGGCTTACAAGACAAAACAAAATCACTTACCCTCTTTTTTATTCTTATAATTAATTTTCAATAATCTTGAATGATGCTGAAGGATGCTTATAACCTGAGTCAATTAGTCCTTTAAATACTATTGAGTATTTCTTGCTAGAAAAGTCAGAGAGAAATGGTGTATACGTTGTTGTAACTCTTTCAGGAAGAAAAGTAACGTTTTTTCTCAAGTTCCAATAAGACCTGTGTTCCAAATCGGCTCTTTACTAACTTGGCCGAAAATATTTGATAAGGAGTATTTTGGACCAGATCCCCCAATTTTAATAATGCTTTTGGTTTTTCTTTCTCTGCAATATACGAGACATCGTTTATTTTTGTTAGATCCATCTAAAATAATAATAATACCTTGTATACACTATACACTTTTACAAATTACGAATATAAGCAAAAATAGAACAAGATATTAGAAAAAAAAGTAATATCTATAAATTAAACAAAAAATCAAAGTAAAACTTAAAAAATGTGTCTCTGTTGCGGTAATCTGATGCAAAGTGACTCGAGATAAAATAAAAACAAAATATCTACAAAGGTCTGTATGAGAAAAAAGATTGCAAAATTTTAAAGCAAAAGTCTCTTAGTTAAGAGTGATTATACAGAGAAAATTTATACAAATCACGAATATAAACAAAAAACAGAACGAGATATTAGAAAAGAACTAACATATATAAATAAAACAAAAAATCAAAATAAAACTAAAAAACAAATGTGTCTCTGGTGTGGTAACCTAATGCAACGAGACTCGAGATATGACAGAAACCAAAAAATATCTAAAAAGGTCTGTAAGAGAAAAACAATTGCAAACATTTCAAAGCAAAAGTTTCTTAGATTAGAGTAATTAGGTATAGAAAATTGATACAAATCACGTATAAAGTAAAAAACAGAACGAAATATTAGAAAAGAACTAACATATATAAAAAAAAACAAAACAAAATTAAAATAAAACTAAAAAAAATGTGCCTCTGGTGCGGTAATCTGATGTAAAGTGACTCGAGATAAAATGAAAACAAAATATCTACAAAGGTCTGTAAAAGAAAAAAGATTGCAAAATTTTAAATCAAAAGTCTCTTAGATTAGAGTAATTAGGCATAGAAAATTTATGCAGATCACGAATATAAGCAAAAAACAACGAGATGTTAGAAAAGAACTAACATATATAAATAAAACAAAAAATCAAAGTAAAAATTAAAAACAAATGTGTCTCTGGTGCGGTAACCTGATGCAACGAGGCTCGAGATATGACAGAAACAAAAAAATATCTAAAAAGGTCTGTAAGAGAAAAACAATTGCAAAATTTCAAAGCAAAAGTCTCTTAGATTAGAGTAATTAGCATAGAAAATTGATACAAATCACGTATAAAGTAAAAAAACAGAACGAAATATTAGAAAAGAACTAACATATATAAATAAAACAAAACAAAATCAAAATAAAACTAAAAACAATGTACCTCTGGTGCGGTAATCTGATGTAAAGTGACTCGAGATAAAATGAAAACAAAATATCTACAAAGGTCTGTAAGAGAAAAAAAATTGCAAAATTTTAAATCAAAAGTCTCTTAGATTAGAGTAATTAGGCATAGAAAATTTATGCAGATCACGAATATAAGCAAAAAACAACGAGATGTTAGAAAAGAACTAACATATATAAATAAAACAAAAAATCAAAGTAAACCTAAAAAACAAATGTGTCTCTGGTGCGGTAACCTGATGCAACGAGGCTCGAGATATGACAGAAACAAAAAAATATCTAAAAAGGTTTGTAAGAGAAAAACAATTGCAATATTTCAAAGCAAAAATCTCTTAGATTAGAGTAATTAGGTATAGAAAATTGATACAAATCACGTATAAAGTAAAAAACAGAACGAAATATTAGAAGAGAACTAACATATATAAATAAAACAAAACAAAATCAAAATAAAACTAAAAAAAATGTGCCTCTGGTGCGGTAATCTGATGTAAAGTGACTCGAGATAAAATGAAAACAAAATATCTACAAAGGTCTGTAAAAGAAAAAAGATTGCAAAATTTTAAATCAAAAGTCTCTTAGATTAGAGTAATTAGGCATAGAAAATTTATGCAGATCACGAATATAAGCAAAAAACAACGAGATGTTAGAAAAGAACTAACATATATAAATAAAACAAAAAATCAAAGTAAAACTTAAAAACAAATGTGTCTCTGGTGCGGTAACCTGATGCAACGAGGCTCGAGATATGACAGAAACAAAAAAATATCTAAAAAGGTTTGTAAGAGAGAAACAATTGCAAAATTTCAAAGCAAGAGTCTCTTAGATTAGAGTAATTAGGCATAGAAAATTAATACAAACCACGAATATAAGAAAAAAATAGAACAAAATATTAGAAAAAAAACTAACATATATGAATAAAACAAAAAACAAAATAAAACTAAAAAAATGTGTGTCTGGTGCGGTGACTCCACCCGAGTGGAAACTCGCAATATAACAGCAAAAGAAAAATGTGCCTAAGAAGAAGGTATGTAAGAGAAAAAATTACAAAATTTCAAAGCAAAAGTCTTTTAGTTTAGAATAATTCCAAAGAGGAAATTAAACATAGATAGATATTAGAAAAAACTAATATGCATAAATAAAACTAAAAAAGAAGTGTCTCTGATGCAAAGAGACGCGGAATAAAACAGAAACAAAAAATGTATCAAAAAGAAGGTCTGTAAGAGAAAACAGATCGCAGAATTTTAAAGCAAAAGTCTTCTAGTTTAGAGTAATTCGACAGAAGATTACATATGTATATATATATATATATATATATATATATATATATATATATACAAGTTACGAATATATTCAAAGAAAAAACAACGAGGTATTAGAAATGAACCAGTATTTATGAATAAAACTAAAAAATGCGCCTCTGGTGTGGTAACCCAATGCAATTAACTCGGGATAAAACAGAAACAGAAAAATGCTGCAACGTCAATTAAAATATAAAAGTAAAAAATAGTTAATAAATATCCACTTACCTTATTTATTTATTGAAGTTTACTTAACAGACTAGGCACTGTTTTCTAGCTTTGAAACTGGAAGTATAATATTTTATCTCCGAATTTCACTATTTATATCAATGTCTCATAGCAATAATTTCTTTACATTGTACTAATGGATCGTTAACTTTTAATTTTCTTGTAATTAGTCACAATATAGGGAAACTTTGTTGTTTGCAGATAATGAGAACAAATTAAGCATTAAGTTTCGGTAGAAGATTTTCACTACTGCTAATATAGTATTTTTCCTATAAATTAGCGTGACGTCAGATCGTGACGCGGGGTATAGGAATATTATATTATGATAGGAAAAATACGTGGTGTCAAATATATAGTTTAAATGTCAGCTGACTACGTAAAGATACGTATCTAATGTCTTTATGATTACGGCTGCTGAAAACAAGATGTGATTACTGCGGGAATTTCCATCAACTAGAGTGACGTATTTTTGAATTAACTATCTAAATATTTTTCCATATATTAATTAGCGTGATAGGAATATTACAAATTTACTTTAGCGGGGACGTCAACATCTATCTCACTCTTACTCACTACAAAAATACTTCTCTCTCTAACACATTGATTTCCCTATCTCTATAGTGATCCAAACGTTGTACTTCTACTATGGTTCCACGAAGAAATATCGATTTCAGTACTCGGCAATTCACCGCAAACCCGATCTGTGATTACAGCTTCCAGACTAAACACAGGCGAATCCGTGTGTCTAGGCTGAATCGAGAAACTAATAGAACCCTGATTTAATTTGGTTTTCATAGAGTCAAGCCCGACTATTTCTAACGAACACGATTTTTTTTGGAAATCCTAATTTGTTCGCTGCTTTTCGAGAAATGAATGAGCTCATGGAGGCTGAGTCCACAAGACATCGAAGGGGAATTTTACCCCCTTTACAATCAATGGCATGAACCACAACGGTTCCAAGTAGCACTTCTTGTTTCGATTCAACCTTTTTAGTAACCAAGCTAGTACTACAATGCGACGGATTTGTAGGATTTTCCTCAATTTCGTTCGAAGCTCCACTTTCCGATGAACGAGGACTATTCGACCGATCCTTACCGAAATGTAACAATACGTTATGTAAGGGGCTTTGACATTTACTACAAGCAAATTTTTTAGGACACGATTTGGTATTATGATTTGTCTTGTTAAGATACCGAAAACAACACGATGACGATTTACAAAATTCATATCTCTCTTTCGGAGATTTTTTCAAAAAAGACGAACAATGGTTTAAATAATGATTCTGTTTACACAATGGACACTGCAGCGACGACGACGACGACGAATTTACTAAAAACGATGAGCTATGGCTCCTGGTTTTTGCTTCAGTCCATTTGTGCCTAGGATCATTTGCAGCTGTGGTCGACGAGCGCGACGAATTCTTACTCTCTCCTCGCCCAATATTGAGATTATCATACGCGATATATTGAGTTTCCACAAACGTTACCAAACTGTTAAATGATGGGATTCGATCTGATTTGTTTTCCAATTCAAATAATTTTATCGTATCCGCGTCTAAACGTGATAACAAAAGATTAAATAATATAAAATCCCAACTATCTGTGGGCAACCCTAAAGTTTTCAATGCAGCTAAATTTTCTTGGAATGTATCTACTAAATTTGATAACGATTTTGAACTGGCCACTGCCACTTTGGGAGCATTCATTAAGGCCTCCCAATGTGCCGTAGCTCGTCGACGAATATTCGAATATCTTTTTTCTAATAAACTGTAAGCAATTGCATAATTTTCATTGGTAATGCTCAAATTTCGAATTAAACTGAGGGGGGACCCTCCAAACTACTTTTCAAATACCGAAACCGTTCTACATCCGTCAAATTTGAATTGTTGTGTACCATGGAATTGAATAGATCTAAATACGACATGAATTCTTTAAAATCTCCCCGAAATGAAGGCAACGAAAGTTTTGGTAGAAGAATGGTCGAATTATTATGCCCGGCGGACGAGAGAGAATCATTATTGGCATTACCCGAGGGAGAGTTAAACATATCAAATTCTATCGATTTTATTTCGTAAAATTGTTCCAAAAAAAATTCTCTTACTTTTTCCTCGTCATTTATACCCGCATCAGGGACCGACAAAAGATTGCTAATAATTCCCGAATGATGTTTGCAAAATTCCGCTCTAATTGCTTCCAAGTCTTCCAATCTAACCTTGAATAAAGTTTTATACGAAATATCAGTTTTTTGCCTTTCTCGCTATATCTAATATAATTTGTATATCGTTCAACGACATTTTACGTAAAGTCTGCAGTTTTTTATTCTTCTCTGTAACTTTATCCATGTTTTATCAATTATTATTTACCTCAAATTTCAAACGATAACAAGACAAATAATGCGTTTACCCGATCAACTAATATTGGCAACGTCGAATTTTAATCGCACGGTTTAGACAAAAAGATGTTCCAACTTTTTATGCGAATCCAAATCAACAAATTAACTTCGGCCGATAACGAGATTCAATAATCGAGAACCGATAATATTCAAATGCCGGCAAATAAATAGCGAAACGAAAAAACCTTATATTATCATATTCCAGCTACCGGTAAATCGCATTAAAAAACGTTTATTTTCAAACTACTAAAAAGAGTGTTATCATTTAACAAAAATAAATATTTTTCAACAAATACATATGTAACACTTAACAAAGCGAAATAACCCAACGAAACACTATTTCAAACTCCAAAAAAAATTTATCAGCTAGTTTATATTCGGGTCGATTAGGACCAAATGTACGAATATGAAAAGTAATTGTCTAAAAGAAAATAAATTCAGCCTTTAGACTCATATGTAAATTTTTTTCATAGCAAAATTTTTTCCTTCGATAGCTACAAGCGGAGGAGATTTAAAAATGGGTGTAAATTCCGTAGGTCTTTTGATAATATCCAATCGAGCTATAAATGGTAGCAAAAATATAGGGAAAGAAAAATAGGTACTTACAAGATATTTTGGCCGGCAAACATATCACGAAACGAAACTTTTCACGATAACTTCTGCACGTGGTCATCAACGTGGTCGCATGTCTTCGTTCAACCAACTGTCTCTTGCTTCTCTTTAGAAGCCAATCCATGTTTATGCCGAATGCCGAATGACATCGTTGCCACATGTAACGAGGGGAAAAGGGAACCAGGGAAAAGGACATGAACCAATTAAAGCTCGACCTGGCTCGTCTACCAATGAATGATTACCGAACAAATACAGAACTTCAAAAAACAGAAAACTTTGGAAAATATATTTTTTTTTTCATTAGACTAAAAACAATCTGCAATTTTAATTACACATCATTCTCTATTTATAGAATTGCTGTGTGCTGTAAACGTTATATTTGTTTTTTTTAACTTCATTTGAAAGTTTGCTTGTGTTTATTTGTTTATATAAATATGAAAATATATTATGAAGTTCATTTAAATTAAAATGAAGTAAGCTAAACTATTATCATATGAATGCGTTTATATAGCAGTGCAATTGTTTATTTCAGTAAATTCTCGAAATATGAAATGAAGATGGCACTAACTACTAAAGAGTTAATAGCTTTGTTAGAAGAAGACTCAGATTGTGAAAATGCCACTTAATGTGGTTTATTTGCCGCCGAGATTAGATTAGAAAGTTTCTGATGTAGAAGACATTGATTTTCTTCTTCCTTCTAGTTTTTAGGCTTTAAAGCCTGTTTCTTCTTCAATATTAGCTTCCTAAATTGTTTAAATTGTCGCACTATCTTTTTCTTGGTCTGCCAATACTTCTTCGTCCATTTGGTGACTTATCTCGTGCTATTCGTACTCTTCTATCCTCCGCCATTCTACTGATGTGTTTGTTCCACTTTTGTTTTCGTTTTGTCACCCATCCATTTATGTCTTCTATATTGCATGCTCTTCTTATGTTTTTGCTTCTCTCCCTATCCAACAGACTTTCATCTCTGTTGTTTCTAGCAGTCGTCTCGTTCTAGATGTGTCAGGTCTTCTCTGCCGTGTATGTTAATATAGGTCTAATTCCTGCTTTATAGACTCTTGTTTTTGTGTCTTGTCTTAGGTGTTTGTTCTTCCAGATTGTGTCATTAAGAGAACCCGCCGCTTTACTTGCTTTTAAGCTTTGCTGTCGTACTTCTTCTTCAACATCTCCGTAACTAGTTATATCTATTCCCAGATATCTAACCCTTGCTTCCGGCTTTATTATTTTCCCATCAATTTCGATTTTACACCGTAGTGGGTATTTCAATGTCATACATTTGTATTTTTCCGCTGATATTATCATATTGTATTTCTTAGCTGTTGTATTGAAGATATGTGTTAATCTTTAGAGCTCGTCTTCTGTCTCGGCGATTAATGCGGCGTCGTCTGCATAACATAATATTTGGATTTCTTTGTTCCCAATTCTGTAGCCATGACTTTTACGTACTGCTTGTATTATTTCGTCCATTAATATATTAAAGAGAAGTGGGCTTAACGAGTCACCCTGTCTGACTCCGCTTTGTACTGGTATACACTGTGTTAGTTTTCCATTTATCTTTGCCTGTACTCGATTATGGAGGTAGATGCTTTCGATGGTTTGTATAATATTGATTGGTATGTTCCTTTTATACAGTAGGTGTAAGACGTCTTCGACTTGGATGCGATCGAAAGCCTTTGTCAGGTCTATAAAACATAGATATGATGGCCTTTTCTGTGATTTGTCTTAGTACAAATATGGCGTCTACGCAGGATCATCCGGATCTGAATCCTTGTTGTTCATCTGATAAAGTTGTTAGTTTATTGATTTTGTTGGTTAGGACTTTTGTGGTAAGCTTAAGTGCGGTGTTCAGTAGATTTATACCTCTATAATTGTTGGGGTCTTCTTTATCTCCTTTCTTGACCATTGGTATCATTATGCTGTTATTCCATGCGTCTGATATCTTGCAGTGCAATATTAGTTTTTGTATAAGTTTTGTCATCTCTAGGGTTAAACTTTCTCACCCGTATTTTAGAAACTCGTTGGTTATTCCGTCTGGTCCTGGTGACTTTCTATTTTTGAGTGAATTTATGACTATTTCTACTTCGTGAAGAATTTCTATTTCGTCTCTTAGTTCGGTTACGTTATTGTGTTGATTATTATTTTCCTTTGTTTTAAACAGTTCCGTCAGGTATCTTTCCCATTCGTTTGCTGGTATATTATTGTATTCCTTGAAGAGATTGATGATAATATTATTTGTGAAGAATCAATAAAATCGGATATTGCAGGTACATATGAAATACAAGTGATTGGGAATTCTAACGATTCTGATTATGATATTCCTCTGAACCACAGATAAAACGTCCAAAGAAAAAACCAGGCAAAAATAGTAAATCCAAATTTATCTCAAGTTGTAATAACGGCTATTCTTTCGTGCTCAGTAGTAATTCAACATCAGTCTGATTAATATTTAGACAATATAAAAGCCAACCATGTAGGCAAGTCATATATTGAAGTTTTTTCACTCTTTTTGATAAAAAAGTAATTGAGAATAACCGTCACAATTTTGAAATGAATAACAGATTTAAAAAAACTATTAGCATATGTATATTATCTGGTTTACACTCTGCTTCAAGTTGATATGCATTGGTCAAAGGATGAGGATAAAGAAGTGTATATTATAAAAGAAAGCATGAGCCGACATAGATTTATAATTTTAATTTATAATAGTGAAGAAACCGCTACATCAGTGTCAGTACATGGGCGTCAATCTAAATTTGCTTTACCAGATGAAACCAGATTCGACAATATTGGCCACATTATAAAAAAAAACGATAGTACAAAAATGTAGGATGTACAAAAGTAATATTATTTATTTATTTAAAAAGTGTAGAATGCATCTACACCCCGAATATTTCGAAAAAACTTAAAATTTAATTTATGTTTAAGATACAATATGTTCCTTTATTAAAAATTGTACTGTTTTCCTAATTCAGAATTAATTATTTGTATCAGATATTAATGATCTAGTACTAAACAGCTATCCTTTATATACTGATGCCTCTAAAAAATGACAAAAAGGGTAAATAAATATTTCTCAATATACTCTGCAGAATTGACAGTTATTTTTAACAGAAAACTTAGAACTTCACAATACAACTAAAATAAATTATATTGAACTTAATTTTGCAAAGAAAATTATGGAATTAAAGAACAGTGGTACAATTATAAAACTCCATGGATTAAACCGCACTACGACTTAAAACATAATGAAATGGCCTAAATGTAAAGATTGCTCTTCAATTTGTTTCGAGGTATTTAAATTTCGTTTTGAAACAGGGTGTTATTGTCATTATGACTACTTAATTAACTGCTTCTATAAAATTAAAAACACTTTCAAATGTGTTAAGTTCGCTATCTAATATATATTTTTTGGTTAGGTTGACAATAAAGCTAAATATCGAGGTGTATTTATGTTTGGTCTTCTTACTATATTCTAATATTTTTCTAGCTAATGCCATATTTCCTCTTTAATTAATTGTGGAGATCTCAATTAATTTATGTAGACTGTTTTCTTTGACTGTTCTGAATCTCGATACGATTCTATGAAATTATAGATCGAGATATTTAAATTTTATTCATTTGACTAACTTTTTTTTTATTTATTTATTTTAACATATAATCCACATCAACCACTCAGGGTTATTAGTGGAGTAACATACACAAGAATTCATTTTATTTACATTAAATAGATGTATATAAACGTAAATCTTTTAAATAATTTATTACATGGTCAGTGTTTATGGTTAATGTGATTTTGATGTCATCAGAGATTCCATATTTTCTTCTTGCTTCTTCGTGGTACTGGCAGTCAATCAGAATATGCTTCACCGTCAATGGGAGAGAACAGTTTCTGCAGGTTGGAGAAGATTCTTTGTTGATTAAGAATTTATGGGTCAGAGCAGTGTGTCCAATTCTTGGTCGGTTAATTATTACTTGGTCCCTTCTATTGGATGGATTATTCAAGATGGTCATCACAAGGGGATAAATCTCATATAGTTTGGTTCCTGAATCTTTCTAGTAGTTTTGCCATATGTTCATACAGTGGTCTTTAATTAGGTTTTTGAGATCGGAGTATGGGTAATTTCTTGATTTGTTTGTGTATTGTGAGTTTATTCGACTTGTATTTGCTAGGCTATCCACTTTCTCATTTCCAGCTATACCTACATGCGACGGTACCCAGATAAATGCTACCTCTTTTCGATTTGATTGAGTTATATTTATCTCATTTTTTATAGCCCGAAATATTGGATTTGTAGGGTATATTTGTTTTACACCTAATAGAGCATTTTTAATGAGTCAGTGATGATGACACATTTATTCTCACTATGCGTTTTGAAGAAAATTAAGGCTTCCAAAATGGCTGTAGCCTCGCGTGTGAGGATGCAGCAGTTAGTAGGTATGGATATAGTGTGAGCAGTATATTTACAATAGTATGCAGCAGCTTGTCCGTCATGAGCTTTAGAGGCATCACTAAACATTTGGAGATAATTAGGATAATCAGATATCACTTCGGAGTACAAGTGTTTAATGAAAATCGGATTTGTAGTTGATTTCGGGTATTTTGTGAGGGTTAAGTAAATGGTAACTGGTTGGATTGTCCATGGAGGAAAATTTACACTGACTTGTAGAGATCGATTTAGCTTATCCATGTCAAAGTTAGAGGATTTTATTCATTCTATAAGGGGAGTACTATTTTTAGTTAGTTTTGTAGAAGCAATACTGGGATGGCAAATTTGGGAGAATACTGGATGTTGTTTCTGTGCTGATATTTTGCCTATATAGTTTAGGGATAGTTGTTGGCGTCTAATATGCAGAAGGGGTTCTCTCGCTAAAACTTGTAAGCTACTAATAGGGCTAGTTCTGAAGGCACCCAGTGCTAATCTCAAAGCTGTAGATTGTATGCTATTTAGTTTTTTTTTTAAGTTTTGCTTGCAGCACCGTAAGATATGCAACCGTAATCTAATTTACTTCTAATAAGTGACTTGTAAAGGCTAATTAATGTTTTACAGTCGGCACCCCAAAATTTATTAGATAATATTTTAAGTATGTTTAACCGGTTTTGGCATGCTTTTTGTAATTTATTAATATGCACATTCCAATTTAATTTTCTATCGAAAGTTAGGCCTAAGAAACTTACTTCCGTTGACTGCTTTATAGGTATATCATTTAATGTTAAATTAATTGTATGGTGAGTGTTATTTTTACTAAAAATTACGTATTGAGTTTTTTCTGCAGAAAAATTGAATCCGGTTTGTAATGCCCAGTTTTGAAGTCGATTTAACATAAGTTGTAATATATTTGTTGCTGAAGCTAGGATATTAGATTTGGTATAGATAACAATATCATCCGCGTAAATGCTAGCTTTAATAGGAGCTCTAATTACATTTATGATGCTATTAAAAGCCACTAAAAATAGAGTTGGACTTAAAATGGATCCTTGAGAGATTCCATTTTCTAACATTTTTGGAGAATTGATGGATTCGACCGTTACTTGATGGAAATTCATTTTATGTAACAATAAAACACTGAAAACTTTGTTTTCAAACTTCCACAAAATTTATTTTAACTATTATCACTACAGCTGTTTCGGCTGATAGCCTTTCTCAAGTGATCTATTTTTGGCATGCGTTTACAATTTATAGTCTCTAATGAAATAGGTTGAGGAGGGGAGAACTGTTTGTCTCAAGTTGGTCATTCAGAATTATATCTGTGTTTTTTAATTTATTGATTTCCATAGATTCTAACAAAGATAGCTTAAGGCCTTTATTTTGAACGTGAAGAATTTTAACCGAACAAATAACAACCTAGGTAAATATATTAAAAATAACAAGAGCCAAAATAAAAAACACTTAAATAGTGGTGTGTATAAAATTCAATGTGGCGACTGCCCAAAAACTTACATCGGTCAAACTGGTAGAAACTTTGAGAAACGAATAGCAGAACACAAAAGGGCTTTCAAGAATAGAAAAACAGATTCGACATACGCACTTCACCTTCTAGATCATAATCATTCTTTTAATGACAAATTTAAAATTCTTCACGTTCAAAATAAAGGCCTTAAGCTATCTTTGTTAGAATCTATGGAAATCAATAAATTAAAAAACACAGATATAATTCTGAATGACCAACTTGAGACAAACAGTTCTCCCCTCCTCAACCTATTTCATTAGAGACTATAAATTGTAAACGCATGCCAAAAATAGATCACTTGAGAAAGGCTATCAGCCGAAACAGCTGTAGTGATAATAGTTAAAATAAATTTTGTGGAAGTTTGAAAACAAAGTTTTCAGTGTTTTATTGTTACATTTTTGGAGAACTTGTGATTCCATTCATTCTAACTTGTATAGAACGATTACTTAAGAAATTTTTTATAAAAGCAAGCATGTTACCTTGAATTCCATAATTAGTAAGTGTTGCTAATATAGAGTCTTTCCATGTCCTATCAAAAGCCTGAGTTATGTCAAAGAATATTGCAATCAACTTCTGATTGTTTGCAAAGGCTTCATTAATTGAGGTTTGTAGTGAAATATGATTATCTAATGTAGACCGTCCCTTGCGAAAACCACTCTGCAATGGGGTAAGGAGATCTTTTGTTTCTAAATACCATATTAGACGGAGATTTAAAATTTTTCCAGTATTTTGCACATGCTGCATGTGAGAGAAATAGGACGGTACGATGAGGGTATATCTTTGGGCTTATTGGGTTTAATAATGGGAATAGTTATTGCCTGAGACCAGAGTTTTGGAAATTTATGTTTTAAAAAACAGGTATTGAATAAATCCAACAATATTATTTTTGCTCTGAAGGGTAGGTATTTTATGAATATTGGTGGAATATCATCTTGTCCTGGGGATGTATTTTTGGAGTTTACAATAGAGTATTCTAGTACTTGAAGAGTTATGCTAGCATTTAATGGATCATCAGATTCTTTATCAACGATTTCGAATGATTCTATATTTTGCTTATGTATTAAGAATTCCGGCGTTATATTTTATTCGCTAGAATTTTCTTGGTAAACTTCGGTAAAGTTTCACCAATAGCTTTTTTACAGGTGATGATCTCATTATTATATGTTAGTGCATTGATATGCCTAAAGGAGTTGGTACCTTTAAGTTTCCGAATTTTAGACCAAATAACCTGTGAAGGTGTTGATGAGTTTATGGACGATACGTAGTCTTTCCAAGTTTCTTTTTTGCCTTTTTTCATAAGATATCTTGATTCAGCTCTAAGTTTTTTAAAATTGAGTAAGTTTTCGCCTGTATTATGTTTTTTAAGTTTATTAAAGGCATGTTTACAAGATGAGAGTACTTTTGCAATTTCACTATTCCACCAAGGTACGGGATGCCTTTTACAGGGTTTTGTCTTTTCGATATTATCTAAAGCTGCTTCAATAATAATATTATTTAAAGAGGTGATATCATAGTTTATATCATTGCTTAAATAGAAGTTTTCAAGTTTATCATTGATATAGGATTGATAGGATGCCCAATTTGCATTTTTTAATTTCCAGGACTGATATATTGGGAAATCAAGGGGACGAATGTGATCTGATGTTATAGAAATTGGAAAATGGTCACTATTATATAATGAGTTCAAAGTGTTCCATGAGAATGTAGTTGAGAGTGATTGACTGCATAAGGATATATCAATGGCGGAAAATGAGCCATTGTAAGAATTAAATCTAGTTGGATTTCCTGTATTAAGTAACAATAAATCTGAACAATCAATTAGGTTTTTCAATAAGCTACCGTATTTATCAGTTTTGTGGCTTCCCCATGCCGGGATGCCAATTAATTTAGGATGTGGAATTTGGTCAATAAGTTTATTTAATTCGTGCATATCAAGGTTACTAGGGTGTGGTAAGTAAATGTTACATATGTTAATCTTTTTATGATAGGTAATAGAGACTGCTACAGCTTCAAGATTAGTACTTAGCGCGATCGGATTAGCTTCCAAATCAGCTCTGGTGAAAATAGCTACTCCGCCACTAGCTTGTTGAATTTTTCGATTTTTTTTAAAACATTGAAAATTTTTTAAATTTATGTTATTTTGTTTAAAGTGGGTTTCTTGAAAACAAAGAATTAAAGGAGAAAGCTCGCCGATTAATAGTTTTACCTGTTCATAATTAGTATAAAACCCATTTATGTTCCATTGCACTATAAATGATTTAGTCATCCCTTGATTATCCTTCAACTAGTGATGATTCGTCAGTATCGTCAGCTGAAGAAGGGTTAGGGTTTATTTTTTTCTTTAGTTGGATGATATTATTTCTTAACCTAGAATTTTGTGTGTAACAATAAACAAACTTAAGGATCTGAATTAGTTCCTCTGGTTCATTGGAGTAATCTTTGGAAGTTAATTTAGGGTTACGAGAGTTTAAAACATTTTCCATAAAATCACATATTTCATTGAAATTTAGTATAAATGGAGGTGATCTATTTTCGATTTTGTCTTTGATGGATTCTAGAGAGTGAATGACATCTTCACGGGGGGTTTTGGAAGAGGTTTTGGGTTTCTATTTTGATTTATGTTGTTTAGGAGTATTAAAAACGGATGAGTCAGTTGTTGGGTTATCTTCGATAATTTCAGGAGATGATATGTTATGTCTTTTTAGCTGTTTAGCTGTTTTTAATGACTGCATTATTTAAGGTTATTGATGTTTCTGGTGTCGTAGTATTTTCAGTGTTATTTACAGCTGGTGCTGTTGTTTTGGAAGAAGAAGACGAAGTGTTTGGATTATCTTTAGATATGTTTTGGATGAGGTCGATTTCTGTAGTATTTTCTGTGTTATTTACAGCTGGTGATGTTGTTTTGGAAAAATAAGACGAAGCGTTTGGATTTTCTTTAGATATGTTTAGGATGAGGTCAACTTCTGTAGTATTTTCAGTGTTATTTACAGCTGGTGATGTTGTTTTGGAGGAAGAAGACGAAGTGTTTGGATTATCCTTTGATATGTTTTGGATGAGGTCGTTTTCCGTAGATTGATATATTTTATCATTAGGTTTAGATAATGACGACGTGGTTTGAGTTGAATCTGAGAGGAGAGTTGAATTAGTTTGGTTTGAAATGTGAGCGCATTCTGATTCTTGATGACCAATGGTTTTACATTTGGAGCAACTGAATCCGTCTATGAAGAGAAATAAACGGTAGGAAGTATTATCATGAGTTATGGTAAAAGAGTCAGGAATAGACATATTTTCCAAGGGTGTAATGAATGATTGCCTTCTAAAGCTCAGAACATGACTGTACTCACTTTCAGACATACCTACTCGAAGAAAAGTCATTCTGGATACAGTGTGAATACCAAGTTTTTGTAATTCTTGTTCAATTATTTCGTTCGGGATTGTAGGACATGCATTTGATATTAGAAGTCTCTGGGCTGGAGAAATTAATCTTCTTACTTCGACTTGACATCCATTTATTTCGATATATTTATAAGAATGAAGAAGAGCATCAACAGTGTGTTTTGAAGAGAGGTATATGCATATCCTATTATTAGCAATTCTGGAGGCAAAAAGTACATTAATTGGACCCACTAGTGATCCAACAGCTACGACGTAATCATGGATTTTTGTACCTTCAATGCTGGAAATGACTATTGCTTGTTGTTTTGTTGGATGTTTGAAATAATTTACGACATCTGAGTAACTATGTTTAGTGGAGTTGTTTGTAGTATTATTGTTATATGAAGTCATTTTATTAATTTTCTTGATCAGAAGTTGAGCCAGTCCTGTGGCCGGTCCAAAAAACTGGTCGAGACCCATCTGGGATTTTTGTTATCTTTTAAGTAGGTATTATTTAAAGGTTATTTTGTTGTTGTTACAAAAATATTACGGAAAGAGGTGCTACTCACTTGAGATAATATTATCCAGCACTAACTAATGCACTTAAACTTGTAGTAGAGGTATAAAATATTAAATTATGATTTGTTTTTACCATTTAAAATGACTATATTTCGGGACAGCTGATAACGTGGTATATTTAATCGCTATCAGGGCCGAACTCCATTTGACTAACTATATGATGAATTATACAGGTATCAATGATTTTTCTTTTGCGAACATTGTAGCGTTATATATTTAATATCTATATAATAGTATAAATTCTGTTTTAAGTTTTGTATTCAGTTGTTTCAAAATATAGATGTTTTTGTTTCTGTTACAATGTCAGGTAGAAACTCCGGTTAAAATTAGGGACGCTAGAATAATCAATAAATACGTGTTATTTTTACCCAATTTAAAAGTAAATATTCCAACATGTTTTTGTCGCTGAAAACGATTATATTACATGGGTACCCTAATATTCCGGTTGAAAAAAGATGTTTTGTTGTCGGTTCGTTGTTACGAAAGAGGTTCAAGAGGGATATTGTTTGTTTAAGTTTGTAGACCACAAACTAGCCGGAGACGTGAAGGGAAATTTGAATTGCGTTTAGTTTGGAGTCGAATGAAAGAATTGGCAGTGAAGCAAGAGATTTTAAACTGAAAAGACGTTTTGGGCGATTTTGAATCCACAGTCGATTCATTTTTTTTGTGTTATGTTTTAATTTCAAAACCGGTGAAAGGTTGAAAATACTCTATTGCAATAATTGCATCTTAAACAGAGTATCAACCAAAAGAGTTGTGTAGTACACCGAGACTGATGAAATTTTGAAAAGTATTGTATAGGATGTCCCCGTCGTCAGCTTGCTTCCTCCACCGAACCTGATTTGATCGTCGTTCCTGAGTATGGAAATGGTTTCCTGTGTTCCAGTTTGAGAATTTGTCCTTGCAGCTCCAATCCCAGAGATAGTAGCAAGTTTTTTTAAGTTAAGTGGCGAAATATGTGAAAATAAGGTAACAATTAAAATATTAATTTTTCCAAGTTATATAGACATTTGTAATAATTATGTTAGAGTCGTAGCTAAAAAAAAGTCATAATTTATTCTGTCTTAAAATGTTGTGTTGACATATGACTTTCTGGCTCTAATCCGTTGTTGTTGTAAAACAATTTTAATTTGATTATTATATATAAAAGATATTTCATATATAAGGTTAAATTCTATGATATTTTAATAAACAAGGATATCCTTAACTCTAACATTCTAATTTGGCCATATTAATTAATAACCTAGGAACTATTTCAAAATTTTTGTAGCACTCTCTTTTGTAAACAAATAACACGTAAGTTTTTGTTAATTTGTATTATGTTATATAGTATGCTTCTTGTGTAATCTGTATTTTTGATAACTGTTTGTTTGAGACAAAAATAAACGTTTGATTTGTTTCTCTGATCCATTTTGTGTTTTAATTTAAAAAAGTCTCCTAACCCTTGTATGTATTTTTGATTTTAGGGAATAAGAATTTTTCTTTCTCCCAGCAGGAAGTTTTCTTCGAAGCGGCGTCCAAATATAAATAGCTAGAGGTAACCTTGTCTGCCATATCTTATTTCATTTTTGGCCCAGGAGATTTATGTAAGTATCACTTAGTTTTCATTTTGTAGATACCCCAATCCGACTCATTTTATTTCAACTTATCCACGACCCAGCTCTCCAACAACCTCCTGAGTGCCGTACACACTAGTTTCGATTATTTTGTTTGCCAACTTTCTACCCCTATGTTCTTACCCTGAGGTAAGCAAAATATATCGTTACAACATTTAGTCTTTTGCGAAATTTTGAATTCGCGAAACCTTTTTTATTCATGTATTGTACATTTTTATCGGTGAAATGCATATGAACTGCGTACTTTATTAGTGATTTTAAAATGTACACTTGTTCTTAATGATTGTTGTAAACACCAAGTTATTTCAAAGCGTGGTAATGTGCGCTTTTAAACTTATTTTTGTATGGAATATAAAATCTAAATTATAAAACGCTTCGTTTCTTTTAATTGTTTAATTCCTGTCAAATTGGAATATGTTTTTACTAGTTAAATCCTGAACACCGTACCATCAAAACTTAAAAAGGTGAATATAGTGTAACATTATATATATTTATTTAATGTCAGATCTTGCTGAAAGCTTCTGCTGTTTACTTTGGACTAATTTATTCACAATAAATAACAAGAAAGGTTTTGAAGTGACTACTTGTTATCGCTCGATATGCCTGTATATTTCTGCACGAATCCGAATCGATATCACCCCTCACGAGACGCTTGTAGTATAATCAACGAATATAGACGGATATAGAAGGACATTTCAAATGGACGATTTAGTCACGGTTATTATACTTCAAACCACTCCTGTAGATAGCGACTGCTTAAACTCAAGCCGTGGTCGTCGGCTTAAAACTATATCATGAAAGATAGTTGGGGGTAACTGGAAAAGAAGTACTAACGGAGCTATTTAACTTATGCATCTGCGCTTAATAAAATGTCGATGCCACTGATTTGCAAACTATTTAAATTTTAAAACTTAAAAAGGTATGACAATTTCAACATTAAAAGTATTTTTTTTTTATTACGTACATGTAAATAAAATTTTATAACTTTGAATTAAAAATAGGTCCCACTCACCTATTCTTTTGAAGAAATTAAATTTTCGTGATTTCTGTCCTTTGATTTGCAAGAGTGTCATTCCACCAGGATGCTTTCCTGTTGAAATGCCTTACTATCTCCGGACAGTTATCTTGAAACGCTGACATGAAAGTGTTCATGTCTAGGTCCAAAGTATGCCTTATCGTCCCTTTAATCCTACCTAAACAATATTCCAGGTCTGCTTCCTACTGCCATAAGCTTCCCAGTTTTTAACAGTTCTAGCCACGTTAATTGTGACCATGGTTAAGTCAATTGTCTCCTTTATCTTCCTCTATCAAGGAGCGTTTTTCTAGTTGGATCATTTTGTTCCATCCGCATTACATACCCTACCCAACTCAGACGTCCAATATTATTGTTTTACGATATCTGGTTTGTACTATGTGGTGATTTGTTACGATACTAAAGGGAAACGATGGGGTTATTTTCAACGTTCCCTGAGAGCACCAAACCCTCGTGGTGACCTGTCTTGATTTGTTACAGGATTTAAGCGTGGTTTGCTGATTCGTTTTATTACTCTTGTGGGGGTGAAATTATACACTTACACCTTTTTATATTCGCTTTATTTGCTTGCACAATACTTTACACATATATACACCTTGCAACACTAAACTAACTTATAATATAACTTGTAATATATCTTGTGTGATACGGGTGAGAGAGAGAGAGAGAAACGAGGAGAGAGAATAAAATCTTTGCGACTTCTTGACTTGAGCTACTTAATGCGACTGACTTTATGCTTATATGTAATATGTGACTAGCTTGGGCAAAGGGACAAGGGGTGAGCGGGTGTATGGGAGGCTTCAAGTACGCTTAGGATGTCTGGTTATTTTTACTAATAAAGGCTAACATGTGATATTCAGGAACAGAGGCGGCGTTAGGTTAAATTGTAACATTTAAAGAATTAGTTGGTTTTCCAACAACAACATTGTCATTTACCGCCTTAGTACTTTTCTTTTGAAACATTTTAACATGTTTTTCTTACGTTTTGATATAGACAGACTCCAGATCTCTGAACCAAATTATGCTAGGACTGGAGGTATTATTGTTTTGTAGAGTTTTACTTTTGTATTTCTAGATATAATTGAGGATTTAAGAAGGAGATTAAGCCCAAAAAATAGCATCTGTTAACCGTGCAAATTCTGTGATTTATCTCTGTGGTAGTACTATGTTTAGGGTTAAGGAGCGCTTCCAGGTGTACAAACTCGTTCACTGCTTCGATGACGTCGTTTTCTATAACAAGTGGTCGTAGGCGTGCTCATTTTCATATACTTTGTTTTTTTGGTGTTTATTTATACCCATTTTTGTAGCTGATTCTTTTAGTGCTACGATACGATTCTCGTACAGTGTTTTCCGTTCTCCCAACAAAATTGATATCATCAGCATAGGCAAGGATTTGCACTGATTTATTATATTTCCACTTATTACCGTTTCCAGGGCTAGATTGAACACTATACAGGAGATTTGTTTTAAAGGTTCAGACAGTTCTCTCTAGATCCATACTCTACATTTAACTTTTTCAAGAGTTAGTGTTAAATTTACCAAATGATTTGGTATCTCTAGTTCTTTCATTACTTTCAACATTCTCTTCTATTTACAGAGTCGTAGGCTGCTTTGTAGTCTATAAATATGTAATGAGTATCTACGCCATATTGCAGTGTTTTTTTTTCTAAAATTTGTCTCAGGGTTGCAATCTGATGAATTGTCGATTTACCTCTGAAACCAGCCTGGTATTTTCCTACTAGTCGTTCTGCATACGGTGCAATACGGTGGCATAGTACCGTGGAAAATATTTTATACGATGCATTTAGAAGGGTAATTCCTCTGTGATTAGAACATTCAAATATATTTCCTTTTTGTATATGGTGCAAAGTATTCCAATTACTCAATCACTGGGGAGGGATTTCTATATCCATATTTCTTTTATGAGCTGCTCTAATGCTATTATGATATTGTGGCCACCTTCTTTATATAGTTCAGGTGCATCTTTAACTTTGTTTAGGTGTAACAATTGTTGGAGGTTCATCTTCCCTCTCGTCTGTTCTGCTTAACTCATCTCTTTTGTCTTCCAGGTTTTCTTTTTGTTTCTCTATATTTGTAGCGTTTTAAATTTTTTTAACCATGAAATATTTATGTTTAAAATTTTTTAGTTCACCCCTGAGCTTTATATAAATATTTTTGTCTTTATTTACATTCAAATCCCCCAATTCTCTGTATACATTGTGAGGTAGAAGATTTCCAAATTTCGGTTATAACTAGGACGTTAAAATAATCAATATAACACGTGTTTTTTCTACAAATTTAAAAAGGAGTTTTATGACATAAATGAGGCCTGTTTTAAAAACAAGAAATTTATGTTGGAGAGGTTAGGGAAAGGGTAGCCTTCGAAGGTATTAGATTGAGGTCAATTCAAGCAGGATGATAAGAGTAACGAAACATGAGAGGTTGAAAGATTTGGTCGAAGACAACGGTCATTATGTAGTTTTGACAAAACTACCTGCAAAAATTTGTTGAATGTAGTGAAATTTATGCTCTGTAATATGTCAGTTTAGGAAAGAGTAATCACTACATATTTTGCAAGGTATTTAAGAGATTTGTGTCGCCTGCAGCAATTCTGATGTTCCAGTTTCCTGTTTTTTTTTTAAAGTCCAGTTTGAAGTTTGTATTTAGTGCCGCCCATTTCAATCTTCCATGTCTTGAAGCAGTCCTTTTGTTCGTGTGCAGAGATTCCCAGTCCAGTTCTCCCAGAAATTTTCAAGTCCAATAGATCCAGTTCCCGAGCCCAGACATGCTGAGTGAAATTTAGTGAAATTTAAAGGTAACTTTTGTGTTTAAATTTTAAATTCAAGATAGACATTTTTTAATAATATAATTGCTTTCATTATTTAAACAGATAATTTTTTTGCAAATTTTTTATTTAAAGTTTTGTAGCAACAGAGTTTGTAAACGGATAGGACACATGTAAATTTTTTTTTTAGTTTTGTATTTTGCGACTATTATATTTTTACATTGTCTATTTTTGTAACTGATTGTGGTGAGACACAATAAATGTTTAATTTGTTTTCTAACCATTTTGTTTATTTCCCTCTCTAACCCTTTTTTGAGTTTCACATAAAAAGATATATCTTTTATTTTTAATAATTATTTCGGATAATTACAACTAACTGTTGTAATAGTTAGGAGGCAGCGCGAAGTGGCGTGATTTTTAAATTACTAGAGTTTTCCTGTTTCGTTTTGTTTTTATTTGTCCCAAGAGATTCATGACCCTTTGTTCCATTTTTCTGTAGTTGCCCCAATCCAACCCCTTTGCCATTTACTTATCCACGACCCCAGCTCTTATAACAAACCCTAAGTGCCGTGTTTCGATTATTTTGCTTGCCCTATCTTCACCACCAGTAGTTTCTGTCCCCAATTTTCTACCCCTTATATTAATACCCCATGTGGTAGGCAAAATATTATTATTATCATTAGCAATTATTATCATTTAGCGCCCAACGTGGCTGGCATGTCTTATATTTGCGCCATTTGTATCTTCGTTACAAATTTGGCACCCAACGTGGGGAATTTTTAGATTTTGATTCCTTTCTCCCAAGCCATTTATTTTTTCAATTTTTCCCTAGTTTTCTGACATTTATATGAAACCACCTTTTTGAATAGTGCCCCAGTGTCTGACCAAATAGTAATTGTTTATGTTTATTTATGTTTACTTATATTAACATATTCATTTGATGGATATTAACATTATATGTATTTTTGTTTTTTCTATGTAAGGTACTGTAGAAATATTTATATATGTATTTTGTGTATTTTGATAATGAAAGCAAATATTAGAGTTGAATATTTAAATATGAATTTTAAATAATGTTTTGAAAATGAAAATAATTTTAAAAATATATTAACAGTAACAAATAATACCGTTATTGTTGCTTTTATTTTTAATTGATTTGACAGATTTTACAGAATAATCGGTTTTTGTAATTTTTATTTGGTCGGTCATTTTGAGTAAAAGTGTGTATTGTTTGAGTGACTTTGTTTGAGCTGTGTAGTTGTGAAGTAATGTTGTGCATTTTGTTTCCTAATTAACCATCTCTGACGGCGTATTAAAAGCCACAGGTTAGTTGAAGCTTCTGTACGAGGAGTAGTCATTGTGAGTCGTGGAGAAAATTCGACATGTTTAGGCTCCGTAGTAGACTGTTTGTTTGCTGTGTATCCTTTCTTGTATCTGAATGACCACAGGTGTAATATTTGTGATCAGGAGATGCTGTTTTAGTTTTGCCTGGAAGCAGTCTCATTTAGTTTTCGGAACAAGAGTTGGTTTATTTTGGTGTTATTTAGTGTAACTCACTCAAAGGTCAAAGTTTTCAATATTACTAGTGTTTTGTCTTCCCTTGTAAGTACAGTTTATATTATTTGTTAGTGTCTGTGTTGTCCAATGTTGTTTAAAACCATTTTTTTAGTCCTTGTTTGTGGAAGTGTGGACTTTTAGGAGACAGGTTAGAGACCTCATTTTTGTTTACCAACTGATTACTAAGTCAAGAGCCGAAGTTGCAGCGAATTGGATGAGTTTTGGATTCCAGTAATCAGATGTGCAACTGAGTATTACTATCAGGTCATAAATAGAAACGGATGTTTCTTAGAATTGTCATATTTTCTACTAGTTGTTGAGTTTGATTTTAGTTATTTTGTGTGTTTGCTTTCATCCAATTTTTGAAAAATCTACCCAATTTAATCATTTGAAATCAGCAGAGTTATCTTATGAGCTTTTTATAAGAGGTCCTTGATGGCCCAAGTAAGACAGTTGATGATAAAAGAAAGATGTTAAAGGCTTTGTTGGCCAAGGAGGCCAAGTTGTCTTTAAGTTTAGTCGATTTGGTTAAAAATGTAGTAGATCCTAAGAAGGAGTTGAATGAGATCATGTTGATTATAGAAGATTTATATAGTAGTGCTCAATCAATGAATGTAGAATCAACCAAAGCTGATTTTGCTAGATTTGAGACAAGGTCTACACATTTAGATACCAGATTAGAAAATTTCCCTATAAATGATGTTGAGGAAGATGTAATAAAGTTTGTCGAAGAGTGTAAAGATGATTTGTTAGTGTTGAAGGATAATGTGTTAGAACAAGAGGAAATGTTTGATGAATTAGCCATACCATCCACTAGTAGCCCAGTCTCAGTCCCTGTAGTTCCCAGTTGTACAGTCCCAGCCCCAATAATGCAGGTTTCCACTCCTGTCATTATTTCTGATTTACATATTAAGTTTAATGGTGAAAGTAAAGCCCTTCCCACATTTTTAGAAAAAGTTAGAGATTCTGCTAGGTCTAGGAATATTTCCGAAGACATCCTGTTTCGTTCAGCCATTGAACTATTTGAAGGTAATGCAGGTATTTGGTATATGAGTGTTAGAGATAAAATTAATAGTTGGGATGAGTTGGTAGTAATACTCAAATCTACAGTTTTGCACCCAGATTATAATGATAATCTCTTCGATGAAATTAAAAGTAGAAAGCAAAAAGGAATGAATCCATAACCATTTATTCAGCAGTGATGGAAAACCTTTTTAAACGTTTGGAAAGATACCCTAGTGAAGCCCAAAAGGTGAAAATAATGAGAAAAAATATTTTATAATTCGTCTACCGAACAGACGGAGTAATAAAAATGCGTGATCTGCACGTGATTGTTGAAAAGCGACAGTCAAATTACTTACTTCGCAGAAGTTGTATCGGTCAGTTATCGGTATTGCATACAAGGGCGTACGTTAAGGTATTTTGAAGAAATATTGTGCTGTGTATTATGTTATTGTGTTAATTGTATTTATTTTATATGTTAAGACTTATATTGTGTATTGTACATTTTTGTGTTTTGTAAAGAAATTAGGTAAGTACATATACTAATACAGATATTGGTCAAAAAACTATTGTGGATGTAATCACGCAGTATAAAAATGTATAAATTATTTCTGAACCTGAGAATATATATTAAAAAACAAGTTGGTAAAAGCGTAAAATAATTTGTAAAATAAATATCTATATCACTGCCTTATTTTAGATATGGATAACCAACAGCAAAATAATGCGCAAGTTGAACAATTCGTTCCAGAATCTCCACCCAGAAAATGAAGACGAACACATTTATCGGTGTCAGAGAAAGAAACAATTTTAAATATTTTTAAAACTGATAGACAAACTCGTCCAAACACGAATCAGACAGAATCTGTGAATTTTGTTTCAAGTGCAGCGGGTAAGATGTTAAGTTTTTTAATTTTTTTTTATTATATTGTATTTATTTTCATATATACTATTTCATATATTGTTATACTATATTGCGTATTTTTTCTAGGGGTAGCAGTGAGCACAGTTTTTAAAGTGTTGGCGGAATATAGACAAACTCGTGTTTTTCTCCTCCAAAAAAATATCATAGGACAAGAAAAATATTAGATAATATTTCAGATGCTACTAAAACATCAATTCGGAGGAAAATTCATGAGTTTTTTTTTCAGAAATGAACTTCCAACACTAAATAAAATGTTGACTGAAATTAATAACGACGACAATTTGCCAAATTTCAAACGAGCAACATTTGCTAAATTGGTTAAGGAAATTAACTTTCAGTAAGTAAAATGTGTTACAAATGAATTACAATATCAATTACATAACGTTTTTTGTTTTAGTTTTATAACCAGAAAAAAGAATAGCATCTTAACAGAAAAAGATGAAATAATCTCCTGGAGATGTAGGTATCTACGCGAAATCAAAAAGTTGAGAGAGGAAGGGCGGAAGATTTATTATCTAGACGAAACCTGGGTAAATGCAGGTCAAACTACCAGCAAAATATGGGTGGATGAAAATATTAAAAATCCCAGACAAGCCTTTTTGGAGGGTCTGTAAACTAAGTTAAAAGCTCCCTCTGGTAAAGGTAAACGTCTAATTATATTACATATCGGATCAGAGGATGGATTTGATGCAGATATGAATGCTGAGGTGTTCGAAAACTGGTTCAGAAATATTTTGCCACAATTAGCAAAAAACTCTGTAATAGTTATGGACAACGCTTCGTACCACAGTAGACGTATTGATAAATCCCCTACATCAGCTACAAAAAAGGCGGAAATACAAGCATGGTTGAATAGACACGGCATAGCCTTTACGGAAGATATGGTTAAAGCCGAATTGCTAACATTAGTAAAGGCCAATAAACCAGCTGACCGATATGTTACAGACGAAATGGCTGCAAGAAAAGAACATTATGTTTTACGTTTGCCACCTTACCATTGTGAGTTTAACCCAATTGAGTTGATCTGGGCCCAAATCAAGGGAGAAGTGGCAAGAAACAACACCTCTTTTAAAATTGCTGATGTCAAACAGTGTTTTTATAAAGCAGTGCAAAATGTAACAGCACATAATTGGCAGAAGGCAATTGAGCACGTTAAAAAAGAGGAATCAAAAATGTGGGAAACTGATAGAATAATGGAAATCACCGTCGAACCATTAATTATTAATCTTAATGATGATTCCGAAACTTCCACTTCCGACAGCGAATAAAATTCCTTAAAATCGCATTCAATTGAGACCAAACATTCTTGCCCTTTGACAAGTGAAGAAATGGAGATCGCACTTAAAGACGTTTCACCGGAAAAAGACCTAGGTTTCGACGGCATCCACCCCGAATGCATACTCAATTGCATTTAGAATCCCACGGGAATTTAAACGTTCAAAATTCATAGAAATACTAGAACCAGATAAACCAGTTGATCACCCAGAAAACTATCGACCAATTTCTTATAATATAAATTTTATAGTATAAACTACTTGAAAGATTAATGTTTAAAAGAATCAACCCAATGATCTGCAGCTTTCAACACAGTCTTACCAGAAGGTATGATTTATAGACTCTTACGTACTCTGCCTTGCAAATTCCCCGCTAGACTAATAGAACATCAGCGTCAAAGTATTTCAAGTAACTATGGGATCCGAAATAAGCACCCCCAGAAAACTCAAAAATAGTTTACCGTAAGGCTCGTTACTCGCAATATTGCTTTATAGCCTTTATATCGCAGACATACCGATAACATCAACAAAGTTTAGCTATGCTGATGACTGGGCTTTATTAACACCAACAAAATCACAAAAGAAGCTGAAGAGATTCTGACGGAAGACCTAGCGATTATAGAACATTACTTTCAAAAATGGAGACTTCGCCCCAATGACTCTACTGAAGTAACCTACTTTCACCTAAACAACAATCTGGAGTCAAGAACACTACTTAACGTTCTTTTGATAACACATGACTCAACCACAATAAACATCCAAAATACCTGGACGTAGTTTTGGAGAGAACGGTAAGCTTTAGAGAACATTTAAGTATAGTTGCTAAGAAGCTAAAAACCAAAAATAACATAATTCAGAAGCTCTGCGGCACAAAATGGAGGCATCGGTATCTAGACTCAGGTCTTCAGGCTTAGCTATTGTTTATTCTCTAGCTGAATATTGCATACCAATATGGATCAACAGAGCTGATGTTCAAAGGATTTATATCCAGCTCACCCAAACCTACACCAACCCATTTAGTACCAATGCTGAGCGACGTTACACCATTACACCTTCGCCGACTCAATCTGCTGACCAAAGTATATAACAAGATCCTTAGCAACACGGCGGTGCCGATTCACAACTATATAAAAGATGCAAACCAAGGTCGACTGCCCTCCAGAAAATCTCCAATACAAACCGCAGAATTAGCTGCAGCTACCGAGTTCAACATGACCACCAAATGAATCTATGAATGGTCGGAACCTGAACCAAATACAGTTATACCTTTCATCACAGAGACACCTCTTGAATTTGACCTATCACGTAAGACCTGGTGCACACTTTAAAGCATCAGTGGGGTAAGCTACCATTACGTACACATTTAAGTTTACATGTGTATAATGTCCACATTGCCTAAAGTTAGCCTATAGTATTTTGATTGCCATTTCTCCCCATTTGTTAAAGACACTTCCAGGTTTTATTGTTTACTTTTTAAGGAACTTCTATTATTTTTGTATTGCATTAAAATTTTTTAAGTTATAGTGTCAGATTGAGGTTATATTTTAAAGTTATATTTTAAAATTGTATTGTCCACTTCTACGCCAAATGCTAGAAATTGTTTAAAATTAACGCTATATATATTTTCCGTACAGTCAAGCTTGCGTTATTTACATTTTAGCGGTATCTCAAGCTTTTATAACGCTCCCAAATCATCGTATTGAAATTTACAGTTTTTTTTTTTCATTACAATGTACATAACATGTTGTTATAAAATCGTTTATTTCAATTTTTGTCTGTATAATAACTTTTTATTTTATTTTTCTGTTACGTCACTGGTTCAATGCGAACGTATTCGTATAATAGGTTTCTTCCCAACAAGTGGCCGAACCGTCCAAAACTATGAGCGAATAGTCGACCAGCGCAGTAAGGAGGATAGCACTAATGACAGTATTATTGTTCTCTCACTGACCAACTGTTTGCCACGAATTCTGACTAGTTTGACAGTTTGTAGGAATGATTATAATATTTCATAAGTTCACATGGTATTCACGTGATAACTCCGTCTGTTGGGTAGACAGGGTATAGTAGACTACATTCCACTGATAGCTCTACAAGATTTTGCTACAGTAGAAATATTAGCAGCGACTATAAAACGTTTAGAACAGAATGTCCTGCCCTTGTTGCAGACAACTAAAGGTCTCCTGCGGGTAGCGGGTAGGAACTCCTCTGGATAGTCCTATCAGGGAAAATGAATCAATCCCTGCCATCCGTAGATTTCAGGGGTTTCCTGACCCGGGAAACTAGTACCTGCTTAGGGTCCCTTGTCCAGGGTCACGGATGAAGTCCACAACGGCAGACACGGCGGAGAAGAATACCTTCGGTACGGCGTGGACGGCGGAAGTGGCAATCCCCTGATTTTAGGGATTGTATAGAATCACTCGCCAACCCGCTCGGCAAGCGTGGCGTTTTAAATATGCTAAAACCTCCCAAGTTGAAGATGTCGAGTATCAATACGAAATTACCCCAGGTGAGTAGAGTTATACACTCAGAATCTCACACTGAGCAATCAGTCAGCCTCATGGATTCTGGGGGAGGCAAATATTCGACTGAATCTAATAAGAAAAACTACCCACCATTGCTTCGTATAGCCACTTACAATATAAGAACTATGAGGACCCAAGAACACCTTGACGAACTAGAACAAGAGCTCTCAAATATCAAATGGGATATAATTGGGCTGTGCGAAACTCGCTTACCAGGAGAAGCATGTACCATCTTAAAATCTGGTCACCAACTATACCAGAAAAACTCCGTAGAAAATCATCACATAGGCGGTGTAGCGTTCCTAGTAAACAAACGAACTCCCTATAAAATAACGAAGTACTGTGCTGTATCAAACAGAGTCATATATCTTGTCATCGCTTTAAACAGCAGATACAGCTTACAGATAATACATGGATATGCACCGACAAGAAACTCAACAGACGAGGAAGCTGAATCATTCTACGAGGATCTGACAACAGCAAGGAACCAAGAAAAATCACACTTCGTAATAATAACAGGAGATTTTAATGCAAAAATTGGTACAAAAGAAGACGGCGACACACAATATATCGGTCGCTTTGGGCTGGACAACAGGAATGAAAGGGGTGAGATGTTGTACAAATACTTAAACAACGAAAATTTATTTTGTCTTAACACTTTCTTTAAAAAATCTAAACAACGTAAATGGACATGGATCAGCCCAGACAAGAAAACTAAGAACGAAATAGACTACATACTCTCCAATAACAAAAACATATGCACCGACGTGACAGTACTAAACAAATTCTATACCGGGAGTGACCATAGATTGGTAGAGCGAACATTAAAATACAGACGAGAGTAGAACGAAGCAAACTTATTAAACGAGAACGATACCCAACCACCGATGTCCTGTCTCAAAAACAAACGGAATACCAAAAAGAACTAAGCACAAGACTAAAATCAATAGAGACACTGAAACAATTGGATATAAACGGACTAGCCACTAAAATAAAAGTAACTGTAACAACATCGGTTAAGAAAATATGCTCAAACACGAAAACAGCCAAAACATCTAAACTCCACCCTAATACAATTAAACTACTCCAAGAAAGACGAAACAGAATAGATCGAACTTCGGACAGCTTTAAAAGTTTAAACAAAAATGTGAAGAAAGAAATCAGGAACGATCATAGAAAAAAAAAAAAAAAAAAGAGGTTAATCTTTGTAAATGGGTATATTTATTTAAAAAACCCTTAAAAGGGCCACATCAATAAAACAAACGTTTTCGGACCACACAGTCCATCATCAGGTTATTAAAATCGAAAATGCCTAAAAATAAGTATAAACCATTTAGTTAAAACAAACGAGATTGTGAAATTTTGACTATGGTTGAAAAGCAAAAGATGGTTATACTTACTAGGTCACAATGCCTGAGCCACCAAAATATTAGGGTAAAAACCCTTTAAATTACATTTAGTTATGAAGTATTGTACATTGTGTTATAAAATAACTGTGATGTTCAGTATTAAATTAAATTTGACTGTAGGTAACACATGGTTCAATTGGGTTCCAGAGCCGGTGAGAGGGAACCTCTGCACTCGGAGAACAACGTGGAACTGATTGACAAGATACTTTTGAAGGATGAAGATAACAGAATGTCAATGCAACAAAAACTATAAAAGTTGTACATAGTATTACTACAGCCAAAACATTCAACAAGTTTTGATGATTTTAAAAAATAACAACAATCTAGGTGTTGGGATTTAAAAACTTTTTATTTATTAATTTAGGGTATAAAAGATGTCAAATCAATGATGGTTTTATAGTCATGATTAATAGAATGACCTGTGCCTTAGGCAACTTATGTTGCTTTTCGTCGTATGGAATGTGGTCTAAAGTGTATTTAACTTTGGGTTAGCTTATATTTATGAAATTTATCCTTTTATGTTTAACACATCTAGGACAAGGTAAAAATTAAATAACAAATATTTGAAGCTAATATCAGACCTCATATTTAAATGACTTTATTTAAGAATGCTCCTATGGTGAAAAATTAATAAAATTAAGTTTAGTAAGATGGAAATCTACAGGCTGAAGAAATTGAAGTAGTAACATATGTGATTGAATTTAAAATTGAAGAGACTGGGTTCCTCAGAGACTAATGAGAATAAAAGTAAAAGAAATTACTGAAGAAAAGGAGGGGGGGGTTGAAGGAGAAAAGGAGTTGATCAACAATTAGAGATAATAGGGGTCCTTTATACTTAAAGTATCTAGCACCCTGAACAAAATCTATTTTGGTGGTATTAAATTCAGTTTGTAGAAACCTGAAATTTGTTGTATAAGTGTGCTACTAAGTTGTTGACCGAAAGAAGGTGGACAAAGGTAGATTAGGATTCTTTGTAATATGGTAGATTATGAATTTTAATAAATTGTTAGATAATGTTTGAATGATTACTAAATTAAAACTATTGGATACATGTTTAATATATGAATTGACCAAGAAATAATGAAAGAGAACAGAATTAACAGAAAAGCGATGTAGAAGTGAAGAGTGGATAAGATAGTGAAATGTTGGTATGATGGATGTGGATGGTTCTGAAGTTAAAATTGGGGTCAGAAATTTGTGAGAGGAAGGTGTGACGATATTGTATAAAATGGGTGTTTGAAGAACCACAAGATTGTGTAGGAATAAGATGTTGACGTTTGTATAGGAAAATAAGGCAGAGAAAATAGGACAGTATTGTGAAGTGTGGACTATGAAAAAAGTTGACGATGTAAAGGTTGAAAGTCACGGTTGAAAGATACATGGCGATTAACACAATTGGGGCTTGTTTGTTTTTCTTTGACTATTTCCAAGTCTTCATATAGATCTAATTTTAGAAAATTTTTTTGGGGAATATTATGTAACAAAGAGACGTCTTCTGGGATGTTGAGGGTATGTTTATGTTGTGCAAGATGTTGAGAGAAGGTGGAAATGTTCTATTTTTTAGTGTGTTCTAAGGAACGAGAAGTTAGTGATCTACAGGTTCTACCTATATATGTAGCATCACAATCAGAGCACTGTAATTTATAAACACCACTACGATCCATGTAGTTGATGGGATCTTTTGTATTGGTTAAACATTGTCCTAGATTGTTCAGGACTTTGAAAGAAATGTGGGTATTCTCAACAGATCTTTTTAGGATGTATCTAAGATCTCCAGAAAGACGTTCTTGAAGGTAAGGCAAAGAAAAATAATGAGTTTTGATGGTCAAGTCTCTGGGAAACGGAGTCTCTCTCAATAGTTTGAGTTGTCTCTTATTTATAAGTTTGTTAATGATATTGGGGTCATATCCATTGTTGAATGCTATTTGTTTAAGGGTGTTAACTTCTGTATGATAGTTGGATTGTGATAGTGGAATTGTTAATAATCGGTGAATGTAACTATGGAATGCTGCATATTTGTGTGACATTGGGTGGTTGGAAAACAAAGGTATGATATGGTCAGTTTGTGTTGGTTTTCTATAGATACTGAAATCGAAGTGGTCGTTTAATCTGGTGATGGTAAGGTCAAGAAAATTAATAGATTGAGATGATTCTAGTTCCATAGTGAACTTAATGTTTGGGTGGATTTGGTTTAATTTAGAGAGTAATAGATCAGCTGAATTTGAGTTACCTGATATGAAGACTAAGCAGTCATCAACATATCGAAACCAATGGAGAATTTCAGGATTTTTCAGGATTTTTTTTGTTGGGAGTAATTCCTTCTTTCAATAACTCTACTCCCAACACTCTACTAAACACATCAAATAACTCTTCATCCTTTAACCCACCTTTTACTTCCCAAAATTATTCATTCAATGCTTCTCTTCCACAATTTTCAAACAAAAAACAGAAAGACCAACTCCAAATCCTCAAGTCTATTCAAAACAAAATTAAATCCCACAATCTTATTATTAGTAAAGCAGATAAAGGCAATTGCCTAGTTATTTTAGATCAAAATTCATATAACGACAAGGTCACCACATTTCTTTCAGATAACAATTTCACTTTGCTCTCCGAAGACCCAACAAAAAAGTTCATTAACAAAATCAAAGCCACCAATAAACTTTTCACAGAATTTCTCTCAGAACATGACGCTCCATATTATAAAATACCTAGTAACCCACTAACACCCAGATTGTACGGTTTACCTAAGATACATAAAGAGGGCATTCCCATTCGTCCCGTTGTTAGTTTCATAAATACTCCAGTTTCTATTTTGTCAAAATTCATATTGAATCTCATTAACAACATGACGAACTTCACCCCTCGATTTGCAGTCAAAAACACTATTCATCTAGTCAACAATCTTCAACAAATAAATCTTCATCCTAACATCACAATGCTTTCATTTGATGTCAGCAACCTATTTACTTCAGTCCCCAAACAAGAAACTATTAATCTGGTCCAGTCTCTTCTTCGAGCAAATTCTATCACTTTGTCTACCACTAACTCAATTATTCAATTATTACAAACTTGTCTAGCTCAAGACTTTTTTGTTTTCAATAGTAAATTTTACAGACAATCTGATGGCTTAGCCATGGGTAGTTGCCTTTCCCCTTTCTTAGCTGATATATTTATGGATCACTTAGAATCCACACACATTATGAAAAATCCTGAAATTCTCCATTGGTTTCGATATGTTGATGACTGCTTAGTCTTCATATCAGGTAACTCAAATTCAGCTGATCTATTACTCTCTAAATTAAACCAAATCCACCCAAACATTAAGTTCACTATGGAACTAGAATCATCTCAATCTATTAATTTTCTTGACCTTACCATCACCAGATTAAACGACCACTTCGATTTCAGTATCTATAGAAAACCAACACAAACTGACCATATCATACCTTTGTTTTCCAACCACCCAATGTCACACAAATATGCAGCATTCCATAGTTACATTCACCGATTATTAACAATTCCACTATCACAATCCAACTATCATACAGAAGTTAACACCCTTAAACAAATAGCATTCAACAATGGATATGACACGAATATCATTAACAAACTTATAAATAAGAGACAACTCAAACTATTGAGAGAGACTGCGTTTCCCAGAGACTTGACCATCAAAACTCATTATTTTTCTTTGCCTTACCTTCAAGAACGTCTTTCTGGAGATCTTAGATACATCCTAAAAAGATCTGTTAAGAATACCCACATTTCTTTCAAAGTCCTGAACAATCTAGGACAATGTTTAACCAATACAAAAGATCCCATCAACTACATGGATCGTAGTGGTGTTTATAAATTACAGTGCTCTGATTGTGATGCTACATATATAGGTAGAACCTGTAGATCACTAACTTCTCGTTCCTTAGAACACACTAAAAAAGAGAACACTTCCACCTTCTCTCAACATCTTGCACAACATAAACATACCCTCAACATCCCAGAAGACGTCTCTTTGTTACATAATATTCCCCAAAAAAATTTTCTAAAATTAGATCTATATGAAGACTTGGAAATAGTCAAAGAAAAACAAAAAAGCCCCAATTGTGTTAATCGCCATGTATCTTTCAACCGTGACTTTCAACCTTTACATCGTCAACTTTTTTCATAGTCCACACTTCACAATACTGTCCTATTTTCTCTGCCTTATTTTCCTATACAAACGTCAACATCTTATTCCTACACAATCTTGTGGTTCTTCAAACACCCATTTTATCTTATATCTTATATATATATATATATATATATATATTATATATATATATATATATTTTATATCGTCACACCTTCCTCTCACAAATTTCTGACCCCAATTTTAACTTCAGAACCATCCACATCCATCATACCAACATTTCACTATCTTATCCACTCTTCACTTCTACATCGCTTTCCTGTTAATTCTGTTCTCTTTCATTATTTCTTGGTCAATTCATATATTAAACATGTATCCAATAGTTTTAATTTAGTAATCATTCAAACATTATCTAACAATTTATTAAAATTCATAATCTACCATATTACAAAGAATCCTAATCTACCTTTGTCCACCTTCTTTCGGTCAACAACTTAGTAGCACACTTATACAACAAATTTCAGGTTTCTACAAACTGAATTTAATACCACCAAAATAGATTTTGTTCAGGGTGCTAGATACTTTAAGTATAAAGGACCCCTATTATCTCTAATTGTTGATCAACTCCTTTTCTCCTTCAACCCCCCCCCCTCCTTTTCTTCAGTCATTTCTTTTACTTTTATTCTCATTAGTCTCTGAGGAACCCAGTCTCTTCAATTTTAAATTCAATCACATATGTTACTACTTCAATTTCTTCAGCCTGTAGATTTCCATCTTACTAAACTTAATTTTATTAATTTTTCACCATAGGAGCATTCTTAAATAAAGTCATTTAAATATGAGGTCTGATATTAGCTTCAAATATTTGTTATTTAATTTTTACCTTGTCCTAGATGTGTTAAACATAAAAGGATAAATTTCATAAATATAAGCTAACCCAAAATTAAATACACTTTAGACCACATTCCATACGACGAAAAGCAACATAAGTTGCCTAAGGCACAGGTCATTCTATTAATCATGACTATAAAACCATCATTGATTTGACATCTTTTATACCCTAAATTAATAAATAAAAAGTTTTTAAATCCCAACACCTAGATTGTTGTTATTTTTTAAAATCATCAAAACTTGTTGAATCTTTTGGCTGTAGTAATACTATGTACAACTATTATAGTTTTTGTTACATTGACATTCTGTTATCTTCATCCTTCAAAAGTATCTTGTCAATCAGTTCCACGTTGTTCTCCGAGTGCAGAGGTTCCCTCTCACCGGCTCTGGAACCCAATTGAACCATGTGTTACCTACAGTCAAATTTAATTTAATACTGAACATCACAGTTATTTTATAACACAATGTACAATACTTCATAACTAAATGTAATTTAAAGGGTTTTTACCCTAATATTTTGGTGGCTCATGCATTGTGACCTAGTAAGTATAACCATCTTTTGCTTTTCAACCATAGTCAAAATTTCACAATCTCGTTTGTTTTAACTAAATGGTTTATACTTATTTTTAGGCATTTTTGATTTTAATAACCTGATGATGGACTGTGTGGTCCGAAAACGTTTGTTTTATTGATGTGGCCCTTTTAAGGGTTTTTTAAATAAATATACCCATTTACAAAGATTAACCTCTTTTTGTTATACGTGGTATACAGCCAGCTACAGGAATTTTTCCTTGTGGATCATAGAAACTATAATAACAATCTAATAAAAAATATAATACAAGATAACTGCAACATGAAAGTACTCAAAGCAAAAAACTCAAGCGGCACAACAAAAATCATAGAAATAAAAAATGAGAAAAACGTCACCGTCAGAGACAGAAAGGAAATAAGCGAGGCCATTGAAAAATTCTACACTAAACTATACTCGGTAAATACACAACCACAACAACGACGTACTCAACGAACTATAATTAACACCGGCTCAGAAGAAATACCGGACATAACCGACTATGAAATAAGAATGGCCCTAAATCAACTTAAAACGAATAAATGTCCGGGAGAGGATAAGATTACAGTTGAAATGTTGAAAATTGGTGGCAGAAAAATGGAACAGGTATTAAATGTTTTATTTAATAAAGTAATTGATGAAAGAAAGATTCCTCAAGAATGGTACAACTCCGAGGTCATTTTATTATTCAAGAAAGGAAACAGAGCAAACATCGAGAATTACCGACCAATATCCTTGCTATCACATCTGTATAAATTACTAACTAAAATCATAACCAACCGCCTAACACATAAGCTCGATTTCTATCAACCTATCGAGCAGGTGGGATTCAGAAAACATTTTAATACCATAGACTACTTGCACACCGTAAGAACACTGATAGAAAAATGCACCGAGTATAATGGTCCAATTCATATGGCGTTCGTCGATTTCCACAAAGCATTCGATTCCATCGAATTATGGGCAGTGCTTGAGTCTCTAGAAAATGCACGCATAGATTCAGGATACATTAACATAATTAAAAACATATATATGAAAATGCCACCATGCATATAAAGCTGGACGAAAGCACAAAAACTAATCCCATAAGACTACAACGGGGAGTAAGACAAGGAGACACCATCTCTCCCAAACTATTTACCCTTGCTCTAGAAGATATTTTTAAGAAACTGGAATGGAACAATAAGGGTATCAACGTCGACGGATCATACTTAAATCATTTGAGATTCGCAGATGACATAGTTTTAATAGCCGATAATATCCAAGAACTAAATGATATGTTACAACAATTAAATGCAGTTTCAGGAGCGGTAGGCTTAAAAATGAATTACAGCAAAACAAAAATACTGAGCCGAGACCAGACAAATATAACAATACAAAATCATACCATAGAAAATGTGGAACATTATGTATATCTAGGTAATGTTATCAAACTAGGAAAACCAAATCAAGATGCTGAAATTAAAAGAAGAACACAACTGGCTTGGGGCGCTTTCGGCAAACTAGCACATATCTTGAAAAACACCTCCATTCCTATAAACTTAAAGAAAAAGGTGTATAACACATGCATACTACCTGTTTGTACCTACGGCTTGGAGACAGTAGCACTTACCAAAAAATCTGCCAAAAAATTAGAAACAACGCAAAGAGCAATGGCACGAACCATGCTTGGAATATCACTAAGAGACAAGATTAGAAACATCGAGATACGACGTAGAACGAAGATTAGGGATATTGTGGAAGAAATTACAAAAATGAAATGGCGCTGGGCAGGTCACGTAGCCCGATATAATGACAACAGTTGGACACGGAGAATTCTAGAATGGAGACCAAGGACGACAACAAGAAGTATGGGAAGACCTCAAAAAAGATGGGTAGATGACATAAGAGCAGTGGCAGGCAAACAGTGGATTAGATTGGCGCAAGATAGAGAAAGATGGAAGCAATTGGGAGAGACCTACATTCAGGAGTGGATGGAAAATGGTTGACAAAGAAAGGTCTTGCAGGTATTTCAATTAATGATTCAGAAAAGTCAAAAGAACAAGTTCCTGTGATAAATAATCAAAATAAGTAAGACAGAAGTGGAGTAGGTAACAGACAGGATAGAGAAAATAATTCTTCTAGGAGACCCAATCCCAAATATGTGTATTAAAATGATAGACCCAGTCCGCCAGAAAATACTGAAGTAAGAAATCAGTCTTTTTCATCCCCACCCCCCAATAATGCAGTCTCCCCCTTATCAAGCTCCCAGAAATCCGAAAAAGATTATTTGTTTTAATCGTAATAGGTCAGGTCATATTTCCCGTGACTGCAGAAGCAAGTCAGTATATTGTTCTCGTTGTGGTTATAAAGGTGTGACCATATCTTGTCCTAAGTGTGGTATTTCGAATAGATCTAAGACCAATAGACCTCACAGGCCATCAGTGAACTCAATTTTTGAAAAGAAAGATTTTGATAGTCGCCATCATGTTATTATTTCCATTTTTTTATAGAAACTTTGTAGTTCTTTTAGACAGTGGTTGCTCTACATCCGTTGTAGGTGCCGCTGGAATTGAATTTCTAAATTCCCAAGAAATTAAATATAATCCCATATCTAATAAGCATGTCAGCTTAGCAGATGGTTCCAATAAATCAGTTGTTGGTACCATTGATCTTCCAGTAGATTTCCATCTAATAGGTCCAGTAGAGGCTGATGGTGTGTGTCATATGGTAAAATTTTTTGTTGTACCTTCTGTACCTTACAGTTTCATGTTGGGAAATGATTTTATGCGTCAATTCTCACTGTTATTAAACTTTGAGGATAGGACATGGCAGTCTTCCCGAAGGAAAGATAAAACAGAAACTACCCAAAAGATTAATTATTTAGAAATTGATGTAGATAGAATAGGCCCTTGGTTTGATAATTTGAGATCAAAGATCCCCTTGATTTTCCACAGTGGAAGGTGGAGAATGATTTTGTTTATAAGTTTGCCCCTACCAGAAATTCTTTTAAGACTAATGATGTAGAGTGGAAAATTCTTGTGCCAAACCACAAAGGTTTGAAGTGATGCAGTCTTGTCATGAGCCACCTACGTGTGCTCACTTTGGATTTTCCAAAACTTTGTCCCGTATTCAAGAGAGATATTATTGGCCCCAGATGGGTTCAGAAGACACCAAATTATGCTCCATTAGGTAAAATGGGTAAGCAGAGAGAGGCCAAGTTTCCTTGGCAGATAGTTGCTATAGATCTGATAGGTCCCTTTGTTCGTTCAAAGAAAGGCTATACGTGGTTATTTGTAGTTGCTGATTTGTTTAGTAAATATATGTTAGTCCAACCTTTGAGAAAGGCCATGGCTAAGATTATTGTTGAGTTTTTGGAAAATGATGTTTTTCTAATGTTTGGTGTTCCTCAATATATGATTTGTGATAATGCCTCAAATCTGAACAACCATCTCTTAATTGAGCTCTGTAATAGGTATAACGTTCAGAAAGTATGGTTTAGCCCAGTACATGCACCTCAGTGTAATTTTGTGGAGAGGAACAATAGAACTATTGGTACAGCAATACGTACATATGTGAAAGACCATGTAGATTGGGACAAGAATTTAGCAAAGATCAGATAAGCTATTAACACCGCAAAGCATGAAGTAACTGGATATACTCTAGCTTTCCTTAATTATGGCTGTCATGTTCCTTTAAGTGGAAACTCTTATGGTGTTGGTCACAAGGATCTACAGAATCAAGATATTGAGATAATTCCAGGTGACCGTAACATGTATGCTTCAGAAATCAAAGGTTTAGATAAAGTTTTTGAAAAGGTTAAGGCTAGTCTTCAAAAAGGATATGAACGTAACGCTAGAAGTTACAACTTACGTAGAAAAGAAGTCCAATTTCAGATGGGTGATAGATTTTGGAAAAAAATAAGGTTTTGTCTTGTGCTGTCAACAAGTTTATGTCCAAACTAGCACCGAAGTATATTGAAGCAACCATCAAGGAAAAATTGTCACCAGTGGTTTATCGTTTGTCAGATTTAAAGCCTTTTGTGTCAGATGAGGACAATATGTCATCCATAAGTAATTAGTTCATCCTATCTCATGTCTTTTTTTTTTCGAGTTTGTATGTTGATTTGATTTCATCCTCTTGGAATATTGTTTCACTTTTGATAATTTTAGTACAGGTAACCTATTTTGATTTGAGACACATGTGAGAATCACATTTTGTAATATGTAGGTATATAGATTTAGGGTCTATATCCTAATTTTTTTGTGGAACCGTTGCCGAATTCCTTGTATCGCTATGCGTATAGTGGAGATTAAAAGATGCCTACCTACTAAGTGTAGAGCCATTTTGATTTGTGTACCACATTTGGTTTAGGCAACGAGGTGACATGGCTATGCCTGTCCGACAAATCACTTGTATTACTGCTGTGAATGTCAGTAAGGTTCACAGCAGAGCATAAGGTTAGCATCTCCTAAGGCATAGAAACTCATGTCACCTACAGTTCAAGTAGAGTTACAAATTTCAGTCTACTCGACTTTAAAGAGTCTGGCGATCGATGGCACGCTAGCCTACTCTTCTTAACTAATGTTGATTTTGTTGTTTAGTCCCATGCTAGCCATCATCTAAAAGATATTAAGAAGTCTCGACTCATTAAAGAAGTCATCTTCTGATTTTGGTTTTGTTGTTTTGCCTTTATCAAAAACTGGATAAGATTATCCGAGTTTTTTCTTTTAAGAAGGGGCATTGTAGCGTTTTAAAATTTTTTAACCATGAAATATTTATGTTTAAAATTTTGTAGTTCGCTCCTGAGCTTTATACAAATATTTTTGTCTTTATTTACATTCAAATCCCCCAATTCTCTGTATACATTGTGAGGTAGAAGATTTCCAAAGTCCGGTTATAACTAGAACGTTAAAATAATCAATATAATACGTGTTTTTTCTACAAATTTAAAAGGTAGTTTGCTTCAAAGTCGCTTTGTGACATAGCCTATTTGTGAGGCCTATTTTAAAAACAAGAAATTTATGTTGGAGAGGTAAGGGAAAGGGTAGCCCTCGCCGGTATTAGATTGAGGTCAGGGGAATTCAAGCAGGTTGAGAAGAGTAACGAAACATGAGAGGTTGAAAGATTTGGTCGAAGGCAAGGGTCATTATGTAGTTTTGACAAAAAAACCTGCAAAAATTTGTTGAATGTAGTGAAATTTATTCTCTGTAATATGTCAGTTTAGAAAGGAGTAATCACTACACATTTTGCAAGGTATTTAAGAAATTTGTGTCGCCTGCAGCAATTCTGATGTTCCAGTTTCCTGTTTTTTTTTTAAAGTCCAGTTTGAAGTTTGTATTTAGTGCCGCCCATTTCAATCTTCCATGTCTTGAAGCAGTCCTTTTGTTCGTGTGCAGAGATTCCTAGTCCAGTTCTCCCACAAATTTTCAAGTCCAATAGATCCAGTTCCCGACCCCAGATATGCCGAGTGAAATTTAGTAAAATTTAAAGACAACTTTTGTATTTAAATTTTAAATTCAAGATAAACATTTTTTAATAATATAATTGCTTTCATTATTTAAAAAGATCATTTTTTATTATTGTTCTGAAGCTATTTTCTTGTGGCATTGTAAATTAATTACTATTTATAACTGGGAATAAGCCACATTAAAGATAAAAATACATTTATTGACGTTTCAATTTCCAATTCGGAAATCGTTCTCAAAATACAAAAATTTTTGTATTTTGAGAACGATTTCCGAATTGGAAATTGAAACGTCAATAAATGTATTTTTATCTTTAATGTGGCTTATTCCCAGTTATAAATAGTAATTAGATCATTTTTTATTTGCAAATTTTTTATTTAAAGTTTTGTAGCAACAGAGTTTGTAAACGGATAGGACACATGTAAGTTTTTCTTTTTAGTTTTGTATTTTGCGACTATTGATATATATTTACATTGTCTATTTTTGTAACTGATTGTGGTGAGACACAATATATGTTTAATTTGTTTTCTAACCATTTTGTTTATTTCCCTCTCTACCCTTTTTTGCGTTTCACATAAAAAGATATATTTTTTATATTTAATAATTATTTCGATAATTACAACTAGCCCTTTGCGATTTGCTTATCCACGACCCCAGCTCTCCTAACAAACCCTGAGTTCCCGTTCCCATATGTTTCGATTATTTTGCTTGCCCTATGTCCACTCCCAGTAGTTTCTGTCCCCAATTTTCTACCCCTTATAATAATACACCATGTGGTAGGCAAAATATTATCGTTACATATTAAGTGCCTGGTTAAAGTGTTCTACCCATATATTTAGATCTTTCCTTGGTCACCATTCTGTCTTCTGCATTGCCTTGTGGTTGCCTCGAATTTTTTTCTGTTGATGTTAATCTTCTTACAGAATACTCTGAATTCTTTCTCTCTGTTAAGATTTTTTATATATATTTAAGTTATTTATTTATTTGGTTTCGTTTTTTTTTTCTTTTGAGCATCTTTTTTTCTTCTCTTCTCTCTGTCTGGTAATTCTCTACAGTTGTTCTAGTTTGTAGAATAAACATATTTCTGTAGGCTTCATTTTTTTTGTTGCATTCTTGTATTCATCGTCAAACTAATGATTTTTACGGGCACAATTTTATGTTTCTTTACTCAATCTGCACAATTCTTTTGCTGCTGCTTCAATATCTCCCTTTATTCTGGTCCAGTAGGAGTCTATATTTGTCTGGCCTTCTTTATTTACATTTGGATTCCTTAACCTGTTGGTGATGATTTCTGAGTACTCTTTTGCAATTGTCGGATATCTCAGCCTTTGCTCATTCCATGTTTTTATATCCATTTTATTTTCTTTGCCATTTTATTTCATGCCTTGAATCTACTAAGATGTGAGTAATCTGACTCGTTGTTCTTCCTCCAGGAGAGATCTAGGTTACCTTGTGTATATTCTTGTGTCCAAAATAGGTACTATCGACTGACATATTTAGTGATGCTAAGTTTATCAGTCGTAATCCATTATCGCTACATATGTTGTGTAGGTTATGCCTTCCTACAATCGACATGAAAACTTGCTCTAGTCCTATTCTTGCATCCATGTTACCTAACACAATTTTATTGTCATTTCTGGGATATCTTTTGTAGACTTGCTCTAGGTCTTCGAAGAATTATTCTTTTATTTCTTCTGGTTTGTCATCCGTAGGGGCATGTGCATTGATCAAACTGTAATTGAAGAATTTGGAAGGCACTTTTTATCCTCGGGTGTTGCCGATTTGGTTTTCTTGGGATTTGCTATGGTCCATGTCCCAGTACCCATTTTTGCCTCTTTCCTTATCTTCCTTTGTTGAGCTCCAGAGAGGTGTTGTTTGAGACTTACTTATTTATTTTTTAAATTTTAATATTCGAAATCATAATTTGTAATTTCGAATTTTAAAATTGTAAAAAATAATTCTTTGGTGTATGTTAGCGTACTAACGAGATCAGGTATTGGTTTTTTATCAAAACGCCTAAGAAATTTTTGAGCTATCTCTCCCAGTGATTGACTTTTAATTAATTTTATTTAAAAAGATATTTCTAATTGTATTATTTGTAAATGTGTATACATTTAAATTAAAAATTTGAATACCAATATTTTTCTAAAAAGATTCAATTATTAAAAATTAAAATAGTATTTTATTTTCTAAAAAAAAAACGTGCATTAGTAGGATTTGATCTATAATTTTCTTTGATCTATAATAAAATGCAAAAAATTTCTGCTAAATATTAATATTATATGCACACGACCACGCAACATCTACATAAGAGAATATATAAAGTTTCATTTGTTGCTCCACTCTTTCATATTTTAGAAATAGTAATAGTGCTCACATGAGCACTCCCTAATAGGAACTAAAATCCTGTTCTGTTTGGTTCTACTTCAGCCGTAACTAAAAAATGACAGTAAAGTGTGCTTCTATATGCACCTGTATTCGTTGGTATAATATATGTCACCAAAGTCTTAAAGTTTTGCTGGAAGTGTACCGATACTTATTTAACGTTAGTTGTTTATAAATAAATTTCAAACTATACTCAAATTTTATTTTTAAACGTCTTATTTAGGTTATATGATAATTAAATTTCCTATCCAATAATATTTATAATCAATTATATTTTATTATTAATTTAATATTTAGTCTGACTACGCCATCTATGTGACATATCCTAAAGAGACCAAACTATTATACAAGGAAACTTGTACGGATTGTAACGGTTGTAACGGGACCGGAGTGGCGACCGATTTGTTGTAACCAAAACTGTGTATTATAAATTTTATTAAAATCAGACATGATAAGAATCTAGTATAATACATACTACTATTGTATGATTGCCCATTTATATATTTTTAATAAATAAATTTCGAAAATTCAATCATTAAACAAAATTTTTAAAGAAAAACGTAAATGTGCGAAATTATAAAAAAATACTAACAATTCAGTAACAAGCAGACATAAAATTTCTTAAACCCACTCATAGTATTAACGCGCTATAAGAAGTAGTCACTTCTGTCGACACTCTCCAAGTGCCACGCGCCTTTTTTTATTAAATAATTAATAGTAATACTTTAACCTCTTATATCGTTTCCCAAATTTATAAAAATAATTTTTATTTACAGTGATTATTTCTTACCTGCCTCGCTTATAGACTTATTTTCGGTTCTTTTGGGGATCACTGCTAATCCCAAGTCACAAATGCAACACGACAAATCTGATCTCACCAAAATATTCCTACTGTTGATGTCTCTATGGGCTATGCAGTATTTACCTAAATCACTATGCAAATGAGCAAGACCTTTGGCTATGCTTAAACTCATTTTTCCCATAGTTATAATATCTAAAGTACGAGTCTTTAGGTATTCTTGAAGACTTTCCTGCTCCAAAGACAAAAGTAAAACGTATTCGATAGATCCTGGCGTGAAAGAATATTCTCCTCCACCGTAACATTTTATAAGACCAGCATTTTCACCTGCCATTTTATACATATCCTGTTCATTCAGACAATAGTTTCGATGATGTGCTGGAAACACTTTTACGGCTACTTCCTGGTCTTCAACTGTTCCACGCCAGACGGATCCATATCGCCCTTGACCTAAAATTATATAAAACGAATTATAAATTAAATAATTTGGAATAAATGCAGTTTAGCATCAGTCAGAATGTTAACATTCGTTATGATGTTTTTACCCAGAAATATCTAGTTTCCTAGATATCAATTAAATTCGATAAAACAGTAAAAATGGCTAATTTTTCGAAATATGAACACAATCAATTTTTATTAAAAAATGCATTTTCTAGTCAATTTGATGATCTGATTACGAATTTATGTTGTCTATCCCGCACATATTTCTAATGCAGATGTTCTTAGATCATTTGATCAATTATTCTAGGTCCATTTTTGATGAAAAGACAAGGTCGGTTCCATCAATAAAACCATGTTTTCCACTTGTATGCACTAATATCCACGTTTCCTCTAAATAAACAAAAAGATGAACATTTTTTTTATTTGTTATAATTTTTTAAAAATTATCTTGTGAACGACCCTTTAACACAAACTCCTTCACACTCACTCTTTCTTTTCGCGAATTTTATATACAGTCTCGCGAATTTCAAATTACAAACCTTTGGGAAGATCTATATAGGGACTTTAGTTTTGCTTCAACAAAATTAGATTCACAAGGCCCGATTAGTTTATCTGCTGTTTATTGTCCACCGAATAAAATAATTAAAGCTGATCATTTTACTCTCACCTACAGATGATACAAATTATTCGCTATGGAAACTAAAAAAAAACACATGGACTAAATGAATATGCCAATCATTAAACAAAATGGCACTTGGGCTAAAACTGATATAGACAAAGCATATACTTTTGCAAATCATCTATGCGAGGTATTTCAACCATCAGAGGAAAGTCTCAGTTGAAGAAGAGCAAGCTATTCATGAAATCGTAAATGCACCATATCAAAAGGCTCCCTCCACCTATTAAATCTGTTAAAAAGTTACCTGGATATGACTTAATATCTAGTTTAGTACTAAAAAATCTACCCGACGAAGGCGTTAGTTTAATTGCTTATATATTTAATTCAAGATTAAAAACAGGTTATTTGCCAGTCCAATGGAAAAGGTAAAAGAGTCTACATCGTTTACAAGAGAACGACTTTTCACACCATGCTGAACACGGATGGCAAACTGCTAGAATCAACGGAAGAGAAACTGAAAGAATGGGAAGACTATATTAAAATTCTTTTTCAAGACATACGAGAAGAACCAAGATTGGAAAATAACAGCGAAGGGCAAGCAATTCTGAAATCTGAAATCATAAATGCAATTAATCATCTCAAAACAAATAAAAGCCCAGGTCCAGACGGAATATACCCAGAAACGTTAAAATTAATCAGCGAAAAAAATATCGAAATATTTGTCCTTTTATTCAATCGCATTTATGATACAGGTAAAATACCCCAAGATTGGCTGGAGTCAATATTCATCCCACTACCAAAAAAGCCAAACCCACAACACTGCAATGAGTTCCGTCTGATAAGCCTTATGAGTCATGCAGTAAAAGTCCTACTAAAAATCGTACATAATCGTATCTATAGAAAGTGCGAAACAATAATCGGAGACGATCAGTTTGGATTCAGAGCCGGCATGGGAACGAGAGAAGCCTTATTCAGTTTACTAGTTTTCGCCCAAAAATGCTACGACCAACAGAAAGATGTATGTATATGCTTTATAGACTTCGAAAAAGCATTTGATAGAGTAAGACACGACCTACTATTAGAACGTTTGCAAGAAGTCGGTTTAGATGGAAAAGACATCAAATTCTTAAAAAACTTGTACTGGAACCAAAACGCCAGAGTTAGGATCGAAGGTTCCACATCCGCAGAAGTAGAAATTAGGAGGGGAGTTAGACAAGGATGTGTTCTGTCGCCTCTGCTGTTTAATCTTTACTCCGAGTTTCTATTTAAAGAAGCATTGGAGGATTCCAAGGATGGAGTCAACACCCAAGAACTCTTCAAGGGTGTAATGGTGAACCTTAAGTTCGTGCCGAAAGACCAGTTGGCATATCTGGAAACATCCAAAACTTTGAATGTTAAGGATATGTCAAGGGCGCTTCAGGACAGAACTGGTGACCCTGCCATAGTTATTGAGCCTAAAAACTCACGACAACGCTCCACCAAGAGGACACAACCAGACACTAAGTCCCCTTTCCATCTCGTCATCTGTGACGTAGACACCACAATCACCACCGAGGAACTCGGACTAAGCTTTGTTGAAATCGATTTTCCTTTCAACTCTCTTCATAGAATCATTTCCAAAAGATTTAACAAGCCAACCAGAATGGTCCGAATGTTCCTCGACGCTGAGGAGTACTACACGGACGCCTTGATCAACGGCATCTGTACAGATGGCTTGATCAGGCCATGTGAGGCTCCTCACAACCCCAACATAATGAAACCCACCGCCAAATACTGCAGCAGATGCTGCCAAAGCAGCCATGAAATTTCCGAGTGTCGGACGCGACAGACAACTTGCCCTAATTGCAGTAGCGGCGAGCACAAAAGCGCCGACTGTCCCAACCTTAAAAACCCTAAGTGCCCAAATTGCAAGGGAACCCACCCAGCATGGTCACCTAGATGCCCCAAAAGGCAGGAGACACCTTCCTCGCATCAAGAGGCAAAACCTCTTACCACTGAGAGAAGGATTCCTCCTGCGACACTCACAGCAGACGTTAGGTTGTGGATCCAATTCACGACCACGCTGCTGATGAACATCCTGCCAGATAGGAGAGAGACCATAGCAAGGTACTCGTCCGACCTGTCGGGTAAGATGTTTGGGCACTCAATAGTGCCCACTTCCAGAAACAATAAGGTCGAAATGACCTTCGTTCCCATCCAGTAAGTCGCTACATTCAACTGTGTAATAGGTACGGTCAACTGTTCGGGGGTCGGTCGAAAGAGAGCACTAATAAAACACTTTTTTCCCAAAACATACAAATCCTCTCTCTCACCGACACCCGACTTAAAACCCCCCCTAATTTCGCAGGATACACCTCTCACCACTTAAACAAAAGCCAGTCCAGTCATGGTAACGGTCTATTAATACACCACTCTATACCCTCCACACCCCACACTCCTCCTCCCCACATATTAGGCCAGCTCCATGACACCGACTTCTTGGCAGTTGACATTCACCTACAAGACAACACTAAGATCACGATAATATCCTACTACAAACATCCAAACTCACCCCTTTCCCTACCCCTTGTCGAGTATTTTTCCACACTAGACAAGGCGGTTCTAATGGGCGATCTAAACAGCAGGCACACTCAATTTGGTGAGACAACCTCAAATATTCCAGGCAGACAGCTCTCAGACCTTCTTCTAGAGCTGCCAATCTCCAGAATCACCAATCGAGAGGTCACGTTCTTCAATCACCAAGGAATGTCCATAGTCGATCATATCTTATGCACGGTTAACCTGCTTGATAGGATGGATGATGAATGTTTCATTGGTGATTCCATAACCTCTGACCATCTTCCTCTTCTAGTCAACACTGACTTCAACTCCTTACCCCAACCAAGACCTGCCATCTATAGGATAAATTATCGTAGAGCAAATTGGGATCATTTCCAAGAACACGTCAATCAAAACCTTCCTGAGTTAGGCATTATGTCAACACATAACCAAGTTGACACAGGGATCTCCAAAGTTGAGAAACTTCTTCAAGAAGCCTCATCCCTGGCTATCCCTAAAACAAGATACAATCCATATACTCCAACACTTCCGCCGCAAATCATCGCGCAAATCAAAACCAAACGTAGATTACTCAGAGAGTATAAAAGATTCAGAGACCCCCTCATCAAAACAGAATACAATAGACTCTCGGCGGTCATAAGACTCGAGGTGAACAAGCAGAAACAAAGACAGTGGATGCGAGTCACCTCAGACCTTGACTACCGGGATGGCTCTGCATTCTGGAACAAACTCAAGACAGTGGATGCGAGTCACCTCAGACCTTGACTACCGGGATGGCTCTGCATTCTGGAACAAATTCAAAGTCCTAACAAGACAAAAAAGTCAGCCACGATCTCATCTCACAATCAATAACGTCATTCTAAACAATCCACAAGACAAGGCTGAAGCTTTCAAAAACACACTTCAGGCCACCCTCGTTTCACCCAATAATCCAAACTTTAGTGAAAGATCCAAAAGAGCCACCGAACGGAGAGTGGAAGATATATTCTATTACCCTCAGCCACTTGACGGACCACATCCTCACCCGATGATGGCGCCAGTGACTGAGGAAACCGTCAGTCAGATGTGTAAAATAGGAAAAAACACGTCTCCTGGCCCAGATGGCATCCATAGAAGATGCCTCAAAAATCTTCCACAGAATATTATCCCGTTGCTCACCAATATAATCAATGCATCTCTTGCGCTGAGCTACTTTCCTATTCCTTGGAAAGTGGCCAGCACCGTCATGGTCCCTAAAAAAGGGAAAACCCTCACCAACCCTGAATCGTATAGACCAATTTCGTTACTGAGCACCCTAGGTAAAGTCTACGAGAGGATCCTCAAGGAGAGACTCGTAGAATTCCTAGACGCTCACTTCCTCATTCCAAATTACCAATTCGGATTCAGGGCTGGACACTCCACACAAAATGCATTGGTTTAAGCAACAACTTTCATTTCTCAATCCATTAATGAAAGGAAGCACGTCGTAGGCATTTTCCTCGATGTCCAGAAGGCTTTCGATCAAGTCTGGCACGCAGGCTTGATCGAGAAACTCCACCTTGCTGGACTGCCAACACCTTTCGTTAAACTAATAAATTCCTATCTCTCTCACCGGACGGTTCGGATCAAAATAGGAGAGCACCTCTCCACTCCATTCACTCCTCAAGCAGGAGTGCCCCAAGGCTCAATACTTGCTCCAATATTATACACAGTTTACAATAGCGACATCCCCCGCCCACAGCAAGGATCAGAGTCTCTTCTCCTATTCGCTGATGATACAGCCATTCTTACCTCAGGCTCCTACAGGAAAGGAGAGCGAAGGTCTGTATTCGAGAAATCGCAAGATTATCTTGATAGAGTCGTGAGGTGGTGCAACAAATGGAGGTGCAACTTTAAACCCCTCCAAAACACAAGCAATCTTATTTAGACCCCCGTACGGACGCGGCCTTCAGGGCCGGGTGACACTTTTGGGAGAGGACCTTATTCTCAGGAACTCAGTTCTCTACTTGGGAGTTCGTTTTACGAGAACTCTCAATTGGAAGGCAGACGTCCAAGATTCCCTTGATAGGATGAGAAAAAGGCTCAACCTCCTGAAAGTGTTGGCCGGTAAACTAGGAGGAACGTCCACTAACACATTGTTGCACACCTACAAGACTTTCATCAGACCGATAATCGAATACAAGGCATGCGTTTACCTCTCCCTGAGGAACCACGAACTCAATGCCATCACCGCCACAGAGCGTAGAATACTACGCTTCTGCATGAGAAAAGACTGGCTGTATCCATCGGCCCACATATATGCAATAGCTAACATCACGCCTATCAAGGACAGAATCCTAACCCTCAGTAGGAAGTATGTCTTAAGAACCATAGCTGGCTCGAACAACCGAGCAAAACAAACATTGAAGACACCTTGTTCACATAGAGGGCAAATACTCACCAGGCATCCCGCTAAAAAAGTTCCATTCCCTCCAGCTAAACTTCTACACAACGCTGAACCTGAACTTCCTGAGGAGTATTTTGATATTTTAGAATCTTTCCCCATCTACTATCGCAGATAAACTGCGCACCAAAAGCGCTGATAAAGAGCCGTTCCTACTGTATGGCTGGTAACCCTTAAGTACCTCACTGCATGCTAGGCAGACCCACTTCTTCTTGTGCGTTCACGATTCTTATCGATCACAAAATAAGCCACCTTCTTTTCCCCTTCTTCCTTAGCAGTTCTCTGCTTCCTAGGGCCGCGTTTCGATCAGTTGACGTTTTTCTCGTAACCCCCACAACTCCGTCAAAAAAAAATGGAGTTCCCCGTTCCGTGAAGAGGCGTAAGCCTAAACAAGGTTAAAACTCGAGGTTAGTTAGGAGTCAATGTGAATGGCGTAAATATCAACAGTATCAGATACGCCGATGATACAGTGTTAATTGCGGATTCCGACTTAGGTCCACAACGACTCATCGACAAGACCAACTCGACCTGTGAGCAATTTGGTATGAAAATAAACATTAAAAAACCAAAGTGATGTCAATCCGAAAAAACCAAAAAGTACCTCAACCTTGCACAATAAATGGGCACATTTTAGAACAGGTCAATAGATTTAAGTACCTGGGATGTTGGATCGATAGCAGCCTAAATCCTGATCTAGAATTAAGATCGAGAATAGAACAGGCCAGAAAATCTTTCGAAAAAATAAAAAAACTGCTTTGTGATTCTCGAATAAAACTCGAAATTCGACTACGTTTATCAAAATGCTACGTCTGGTCGACTCTTCTATATGCAGTTGCAACGTGGACCCTTAAAACATCAACCGTAAATAAATTGGATGCCTTTGAAATGTGGATCTACCGGAGAATACTCAAAATTTCATGGACATCGCATACCTCAAACGAAGAAGTGTTGCATAGAATAGGCAAGGAAAGAGAATTTTTTAACACAGTAAAAGTTAGAAAAACATCATACCTAGGCCACATACTGAGAAATAAGTACCAATATGCCCAACTTATAGTGAAAGGAAACATCGAGGGAAAGAGAGGCCTAGGAAAGAAAAGACTATCGTGGCTCAGAAACATCCGACAATGGACAGCGCTAAATTTTGAACAGCTAAAGATAGAGAAGAGTTTAAAATGGTAGTAGCCAACCTCCATTGAGGAGAGGGCACTTTAAGAAGAAGAAGGATGGAAAATTGCTCAAATTGTTCTTATTGCAAAACCTAATAAGGATCACACGGAACTGTATCTTCGTATCGCCCAATTAGCTTGTTGCCTATTATATCCAAAGTATCTGAACGTCTTTTTCTGAGAAGATGGAGCTTATTTTATATGACAATAATGTTTTATCGAATTATCGAATTTACCGATAAATTTACCGAATTTATTATATGGTAAAATTTATCGAATTATCAGTTTGGGTTTAGAAAACAACATGGTACCATCGAGCAAATTCATAGGGTGTAAGACTATCAGAAATTCGGTTGAACACAAAAATTACTGTAGTGGTGCATTTTTAGATGTCTCTTAAGCATTCGACGAAGTTTGGCATGTAAATCTTATCTCCAAAATTAAATCCATATTTTCTCATCCCATAAGTTCACTTTTAAGATCCTACCTGACAGATTGATTCTTTCAAGTCAAAAAAGGTGGGAAAACACTAACCTGTTTCCAATTTGTTTCCGGAGTTCCACAAGGAAGCATACTAGGACCCACCCTCTACTTAATATACACATCAGATCTCCCAACGACGACCAATACAACAATCGCTACATATGCAGTTATCATGACTTCAAATTCTACAGCAACTGAAGCATCCCAGGTATTACAAAATCACCTACTTAAACCAGAAAGCTGGCTTAAACTGTGGCGAGTCCAAGTCAATAATTTAAAATCAACACAAATAATGTTTACTTAAAAAAAAGGTGTCGCGCCACCAGTTTCTATAAACAACACTCCACTACCAGTTAATATCGTCGTTAAATACTTAGGAATTCATTTGGATAGCAAACCTAATTGGGGCATCCACATTTGGAAGAAACGTCTTCAACTCAGCTTAATCTACAGGAAAATGTATTGGTACATGAGTCGAAAATCAAATCTTAGCCTGGAGAACAAACTTCTGATATATAAATGTATTTTAAAGCCGGTATGGCAATATGCAGCACAAATCTGGAGTACATAAAGTAATACCAACATACAAAAACTTCAACGATTCCAATCGAAATTGATTTTGCCAGATTTGCAATGCCCCTTGGTATATTACGAACCAGTTATATTATAACAGTTATCGAAGCAATTTGCTGTAAACTCTGCATACAAGACCAGACTATCCTGCCATCCAAATCCGCTGGCTACGGATCTGCTCAACATGTCACACGTATGAAGATAAAAACGACCGGACCCTTTGGACCTCTAGTAAATCTGGAGAAACAGAGCATAGTGTTATAGTGCGGTGAAATATCAAGTTTTTATTCTGGTGTTTTCTAAAATTTTTCTCGATTTTTTTAGTCTTGTAATACTCACATGTGTTGTCAGTATTGTTTATCTGTATTAAACTTTGTTTGTTAAGTTGAAGTTTAAATTAATTGTTCTATCATAGAGTAAATTTATATTATATGTCTTACCTGGGTGCTCGCCACTGGGCGGCTTCCCACTATGTTATTGTACATAAATTATACATATTGCTTATTGTTTGTAATGAGAGAGATTTAACATTACATGTTAAAAAATAAGTTTTGTTTCACTAATACAGAGTGCATCACACACACGCTTATGAACAGATAAAACTGATAGCAAAGGTTTTCTCAGTAGTAAAATAAGCATGTAAATTAAACACAAAGACATCTAAAAAACGTCTCTTCACTTTTAGCTTCAATACACAAACATACTCTTTTTAAATTAAAATCAGTACTAAATTATATCAAACTGACAGTACATTTTTTTATTAGAATAATTATTAGAGCAATTTCCTTTACTACTTCTTATGTTGCACAGTAAAATATTCGTTATCGCGATAATCCAGAACAGCTGTATATTTATGGAATAGACTGCAGGGGTATTGTTCTATACGAAAAATATTTTTGGATAAGTATATCCGCATCGTATCTCGAGTGTACAAATGTACCATAAGGGTCATCCATAGTAAAAATGCGGCTTAATAACTTGTAACCTCGGAAAGCTTTTTTGGATGGTGCTAGAAAGGTCACCAATGGAGACACTGCGGACGGTAGCCAGATGGTTGGTGGATTCGAAACTAGCTTTTGGAACCGAGAATGGGTCCAACGTATGAAATAAGTAAAGATAGGATAAGAGATATTAGAAAAGATACAGAAATAAACAAAAAGATAGATGGGTAAAATTACCAAAGATACGATAAGATAGACACAGGGCGCCACTCATTTTTTTGGGGTTAAGGAGAAAATTAAGAAACTTTAGAAAAGAAAAGAAATAAGGAAAAATATTTAGGTTCAGAGATCAAACCCAAGGAAAGATATCAACAGTTAATTATCAAATAAATTTGGTCAACACATTATATAAACAAATAATAAATATATTTCTACTGGTCAAAGGCATAATAATAATTAAAGGTAAAAAGCAAATACTCAGAGTTACTATTTTATCAGGGAACTTGTTAGGAGCCGACAAATAAAATACATACATAAAACAATAACAATATATTCAACAACAAAATTATGACGCTGATGAATGCAATACAAGTAATAAAAGTACACCAACAACTATAAAATGGTGGTATACATATAAAAATAGGCAGTAATATACTTAGAAAATACCTTTACAAAGATATATCATACAATCATGTACAAATAAAGTTTTGTGGGCGTACCTCGAGATATTACAAAAAAAAATTAATAAAAATTATAACAAACACAAAAGATAACCAAAATTAATCAATTCTAAATTTACAAAAATACAAAAAGGTTACAGAAATGAAAACATAAAAATTTAACCAAACCGAACTTGGTTAAGTCGATTAGTTATCTCGCACTATTATTTAATGATAAACTGAGACTTAAATGTTCATAATTATTATTTATTGAAATTTCTTGAATTTATTGAAATGTTCTTTAAATTGAATGCAAAAATCAGCAATCTACTGGTGAAGACATTTAGGAACTTTAGATACGTCCAGGTAATGGCAGATGATATGATACCATACCATATTACTAGCCCAGATAATTGTAGATAATGATTATGGTAACTTACAGTAATTCCTGATGACTGCTGCCTAATTCACTGAAGTTAATACTATACTGGTATTAAACACTGAATTTAATTACCATTAAAGGTACTTTAGAACTATATATAATCTAATATAGTATAAAATCAAGAAGACTCAAATAAATAAGTGTATACACACTTAGAAAATAATTCACAGACGGTAAGATAACAAATAAAGTGAGCAAAGCGTCTCACGAGAAATCAACCTTTACTCCATAACTGCCCACCGACAAGTCTCACGAGATATCGGCCTTTACTCAACAATGGCCCACCGAGAAGTAACTTGGTTTTTCTAAATTTTACAAACTACCCAAGAAAAAAGAAGGGATTCTCCCACTCAAAAATGATAGGACAGTTGTATGTATTTCTGAGAAGGTAAAAATATTCTAATGGACATCGAAAAGTTTAAGGGTATTTACGGTACTAGTAATTGGACGTGATCAACATACAATCCTTTGGATTATATTATTGTCAAAAGATTACTATACGTGCCTTCGACGAAAATTACCAATTTATGAAAAAAAAACCGGAAAAGGATTAACTAAGAATTAGCCAAACCGGCGTCTCTAAATAAATAGGTAGATAGCTTCTTCATGTTTCGGAAGTTTCCTAATAAAAATTCCTAATCGTAAACACGATCATCGGCGTATCATCACGGGGGTAAAAGGAATTAAAAATAATTTAATATATTAATTATATAAAAAAATGTTACAAAGTTTGCATCTTTTTCAAACTAACTCGGTTTAGGCTAACTAGATATCAGTATATCCTCGTATAGTTAGGAAGATCCAATAGATTGATTAGTGTTTAAAAATCAATCAAATCTGAATAAGTTAATCATTATATAACGAAACCTGCTTGAATATGAATTCCAGGGAGCTCTAGACAACAGTGATGCCACCCACTGTAGTTTTATTGCGACTGTTTAGGATAGTATATCATAGTTCAAGGTATAACACGACAAAATAGTCCTTGGCTCAAAACGAACAGCCACAGAATAACTAGTCTATATACATGCACCAACCGAAGAAAAGGAAAAAGAACAAATGGGATAATTTTAAGAAGAATTGAAATCTCATGACCTCGAAGTGACTTAAAAATTATGATTGGTTGTGCAATAAATGACAACGTAATTAACTTATCAGTCTCAGGAGGTATGGTGGTTGGTATCACACAATTCCCGCACAGAAAGATACACAAGGAGACGTAAACTCCTCAGGAATTTCTCTTCAGTCGTCCATATCCATCGCTTTCCTCCGCCAAGCGCGAATTTCCATGTTTCATCAATTTTATCAAGGAACCTACTTCTGGGTTTTCTTCTTCTTATCTGACTAATGGATTTATCAAGCAGCGTTTATTTAGCTGGACCATTTTGTTCCATCCCCATATATTTTATGTTGTCTGGTTCCTCGTATATTCTATAAAGTTCGAAGTTGTATCATCTTTTTCACACTCCATTGTCATTTACCGCTCCATAGATTCGGCTTAGTACATTTCGACGTACTCACACAAAATAAAACCATACATGCTCTTTTATGTTCATGTATAGTAGACACTTTTCTAACAGGTGCTAGCAGGAATTTTGACCACCATCTGGAATAAATAAAACTACACATAAGAATATTACGTGGAAAGAATATAAGAGTTATAAGAGCAAAGATATACTATATACACCCCCTGAAAGCTTAACAAATCAACATGGATATATAATGCAAGCCCATAATAAACCAAGAATGGAATGCGTGTAAAACATCAGATCCTAAGAAGGGATGAGTTACCTAAAGCATTGGTTGATTCAAAGGCAAATGTGAACAAGACACATGGAAGAAGACCAATGTATATAAAATATGAGAAACATGTCCACAAGAGAAATAAAAGAAAGTTCGAGGCTAACGTACTTGAAGAACTGGAAGGCCTAAAAAATTAGAATGAGACAAGAAACTTTTATAAAAAGCTCAATATTGCAAGAAAACAATTTAAACATACATTAAATCTGTGCAGAAATATAGGAGACATAATAGTTAATAGAAGAGAAGGTAGAAGAGAAAATCCTTAAAGAGATGTATGAAATATTTTAAGGATTTATACAACAGACCAGATTTTTTTACTTGACTTCCTTGAAAAAACGAGGGAATTTGATTTCAACACCTTCCACCTGTTCGTAGATTTCAAACCGGCTTATGATAAGTTCTTTTTCCTATTCTTATATATATTTTATTTTATATATGCCTAGCAGAGGTTGGGTCACTTCAGCCACCCCCTCCACACCCACTCTGACGTCACAAGTCCCACCCATCAACGTCACAAGCCCCGCCCACCAAAATGGCGTTAATTATTCTTCTTTTTAGTCTGTCACCCGTCAAATGTGAAGATAGCGTCAATTCTTCTTCTTTTCGTTTGTCATCCCTCAAACGTGAAGATAGCGTCAATTCTTCTTCTTTTCGTTTGTCATCATACGCCACGCCCAGACTTGTATGTTAACACAAAAAACACAACGTAAAAGACAATCCCAGAAGGACACTAAGCTTGCAACGTCTAAACGGCTCAACGTACAACGTGTGGTGTATTGATGGAAAGGGGAGGTGGTAACGAATATGTTAAGATAAAAATAAAACGCAGAAATTGCCAAATGGGCGCTAAACGGCTCAACGTACAACAACGTATGAGGTATTGATGGAAAGAGGAGGTGGTAACGAATATGTTAAGATAAAAATAAAACGCAAAGACATTGCCACATCGGCGCTAAGCTTGTAACGTCCAAACGGCTCAAAGTGTGAGATATCGATGGAAAGGGAGGTGGTAACAAATATGTTAAGATAAAAAGCAAACGTAAAGACTGTGCAAAACGACGCTATGTCGTATCTCAGTTGTTATTATTACTACGTGTAACACGTTAAATGAAAAGGGGAGGTGACGGGAAATATGTTAAGACAAAAAAAAACAAAGACATTGGCCAAAACGCCGCTATATCGGATCTTCGTTCCTATTGATTTTAGCATAATAGACATTGACGGGAAGTGAGGCTAACAGAGAATGACAACATGGCCAAAACGGTGGTATATTATTATATTGGACATAGTTTGAATGGGATTCCACGTCTAATACAGTTCATCATCTCGTCACGCCACCGGTCGACTACATCTAGCACCTGTCAACGTAAAAAGACACTCCTTTTCAGCATATCTCTCTCTCTCTCTCTCTCTCTCTCTCTCTCTTGAAACAATGCGAAAGGTGACGCTGAAAACAATATAACGTGCAACAACGTGTGAGATATTACTAGAAATAGAACATGAATAATCGAAGAACGTATGCCGTTCTTACAGTATGACCACACCAACAAACATCATCAATATAATCTTCTCTGATTAAGTACTACTATACAGCACTATTATTCTGTATATGCGTATCTAGGGCAGTTCGAGTAATATTATAAAAATTATAGAATACAAATGGTGAGTGGCATACTATATTTTATCTACGGCAGTGCGGGCAATATTATTAGCTATAATCGGTCTGTAAACGTAATATATGAGGTCCTCCCCCACTCCTGTAAAATTTACAGATGATACATAATTGAAAGAATAATGCAAAATCAGTATCAATCAATCATTCGGCGAAGTAAGATGGAAAAAATTGAGCTGTTCAGAGGTCCAAACGCAGTCACAAAAATTAAGCAGTTAAATTTAGATGACATACTTATTGATCAATGGTTGACAAACACGAGAGTTACCTGCTACATCCTATAACTCAGCGGAGAACCAGCATCATTTGTTCTATTATCAAAATGCGACTTTGATCCACTAGGACAAATGATGTACCGAGAGTATTAGATTACATATATACATTACCAAAGTATCGGAGAAAAGGATACGCATGCAAACTTATAGAACATGTAAAGAAAAATAACCAATTCACAGCATTCTGCTCCAACGATGAATCTGAACGAATTTTTTAAAATGCAAATGTAGTAATCATGGATTAATGAATTATAATGTAATGTTTCGACATCCGTAATAAATTAAAATAAAATATATCTTGTTTCATTTCTTTCAGCTTAATGAGCCTTAATGTGCTTTAAAATAGTGGATGAAGTAGTTACAATATATATATATATATATATATATATATATATATATATATATATATATATATATATATATACGTCTTTATATCAAGGCGAGATCCGATTAAATCGAGGACAACCCGAGATCCACCAATAAGAAATTAATTAATGGAGTATATTGTTCATAACTATTCTTTATAATTAACATATTAATCATGGCACACTTAGAGGGGAAAAGATTTTTGAACTTAAATTTTTTGATAAATTTACAACAAAATGAGATCCGTTGCTGAAAAGGGAAGGGGAAGACTTATATACGAAATTTTAGATATTTAAAGATCAACGCGAGATCAGACACTGTTGCCAGCTCTAAAGAGTATTAGTCGAGCGACCGGAGCTCGTGATGTATTGCATATTTCCTACTCAAACAGTAAAGTAGTTTGCGGTTATGGTGTTTTGTATTTTAAAAATATTGCAAGGGCAGCGGTCAGTTGAAGTAGTGAAACAAAATTCAAAGATAACGGAAGCTAAGTAATGATTATAATTTGTATGTATATTATTAAATAATTCAACATAAACTTTATAAACCAAATTACTAAAATGCTCTGTTTTATTGAATTTGTGAAATCTATTCTCAAAGCTATTTTTGTTTATTATTTATGTACAAAATTAAAAAGCGGAAATTATTTAAACTAAACAGTTTATCTGTATAACAAAGCCTATCATTTTAACATTCTAATTGTGTTTTAACATAAAAATATTAGTTTTGTACAAGAGTAAATACAATTCCATACTAAAGAGTAAATAATACTGGAAAAAGGCTTCTAGAATAGATTTTGGTGGGCACTTTGTTGCTAAAATGCAAAACCTATTTTTATTCGATTCTAATATCTTTCTAATGCAAAATCACTTGGTCGTCCAAAAATCATAGAGCGAGAAGAGTGGTGGGGAGCCTTACAAAAAAAGTGCTAATTTGTTTTTCATCATTTTTCGGATCTACGATATCCGAAAATTCATTCTTCAAATTTGCATATCGATCCGGACATTAGAAATATTTTTATTTTATTTATAAAAATACGTCAAACCATTGTTGTATACGGAGTGCCTTCATACAAAATGACTTAGAATGAGTCTGAAAACCCATATTTTTAAAATCGTTTCTCCTCGCTCTACCCCGAAAAATATTGGGTCTAGCAAAAAATAGCTTTCTATAAAAGTTATAGACCAAACATCAGAGAACATGTCGGTTTGTTTAGAATTGTCGATTGGATAACTAGTTTAAGAAAAAATTAAAGAAATCGATCGGCATGTCACGACGCACAGTGGCAAACGCAGAGATGCGAGGAAGGACGAGATTCATAATCTGAAGTCAACCTCAAATCGACTTGTGATTTCTAGTGATGGCGATGTTGTTAGGGTCGATTTTACATTGAAATTCTGTTGTGTTGTATATTCGATAGCGAAAGTACATCATTGTGCATTATTTTTTACTAATAGCACGAAATCCACTGAGCTGAGATTTTTAATATTAGAAGTTTTAAATTATTTTAATGAACAGCAGCAGGTATGACAGTGAACTTGAGTCAAAAATTAGATTACGGCATGTTTCTTTCCGTAAAGTCCATTTCCCTTTTAGTTTGCTGAAACAAGCGGAAACTGGAGAATACATTTTTGTTCTAGTTTTAGAAAAATGTACCCCTATTTCTTTGCATTTGACCATGTGAACTATTCTTTTTGGGGAACATTATATTTGTTGGACATGTACAAACTTGCTGATAAGGCTTCAGAATTACATGAAGACTTTATGAGAACAAATTTTGTTGTGAAAAGTTTGAACAGCAACTTTAACCAACTATTTTTAGATCCTGCTTGAAACATATAAATACAACTCAATAGATGCAGGAGGAATCGTGGGATTGACTAAAACCAGCACAAAACTAGACGAATGGTTGTTAAGCTACAATATGATTAGCATGATGGTAGATGAATTTCGTGCATCATGAGACCCAAGCAACCAGTCAAGTCAAAACGTAGAAAATAGAAAAAAAACGGATGAAAATTGATGAATATTCTGTACAAAAACTACATGATCAGTTTTTTACGATTTAATGTATTTTTCAAAAGCGTAGATCGTCTTCTCGTAATTTCAGCTAATGAGATTGCATTGCTAAATATTCAAATACCCTTACTAAATATACAAAAAAAAAAATGGAGAAGAGCCTAGCAAAATTTCTTCTTACTGTTAGAGCTCCCAATTTTTATCAGCATACAAGAAGTACTTTCAACACTTCCAACACTATAAAACTGTCTCTGAAAAGAAAAAAATTATTCAAGCTGGGCAAGAGCTTTTACAAAAATACTAACAACCAAGGCAATTGAAAGGAACATAAATATTATGAGAATATTTTCAAATATGAATTTACAGCATATCCAATGTCACTTGTACCTGTAAGAGTTTTATCGATACCATCAAATAAATCTGCGTTAGGTTCTATAATAGGACAGTTTACAGTTATGTCTAAATATCTACCATAACCATTCTTCTTGAGCCTGTGTTCGTCCACTGCTGGACATAGGCCTCTTCCATTTGCTTCCATCGATTTCTACTTTTGGCAATTCTCATCCACTGCTTGCCCGCGACTTGTTTGATATCGTCTGTTCACCTCTTCTGCGGTCTGCCTACTCCTCGCCTGTTCTCTCTTGGTCTCCAGTTTGTTAATCTTTGTGTCCATTTTTCGGGATTATCTCGGGCAACGTGTCCGACCCATTGCCACTTGAGCCTTGCAATACGTTCTGAGACATCAGTAATTTTTGTTCTTTCACGAATGACGTTATTTCGAATCCTGTCTCTCAAACTAATCCCTAGCATGGCCCTCTCCATTACTCTTTGTGTTGTACTGAGCTGCTCTAAGGTTTTCTTTGTGAAGGCCATGGTCTCCAGTCCATATGTAGTTACAGGCAAGATACATTTGTCATAAACTCTACGTTTTAGACACATTGGTATATCTTTATTCTTCAAAATAAAGCTTAATTTGCCGAAAGCTCCCCAAGACAGTTGTATGCGTCTTTTTATTTCGGCTATTTGATTTTCTTTTCCGATTTTAATGGTATGTCCAAGATATATATAGTGGTCTACATTTTCAAGACTGACGTTGTCAATAACAAGATTAGTTTGTAAATTACTCATTATTTTTGTTTTCTGAAGGTTCATTTTGAGACCTATTTTATTTGACTGCTGGTTTAATTCCTTCAACATTTGCTCCAGTTCCTTGATATCTGTACTAAATAATACTATGTCATAGGCAAACCTCAAATGACTCAAACGTACACCATCAATGTTTAGACCTTTTTCCTCCCAGTCAAGCTGTTTGAATACATTTTCCAATGCTAAGGTAAAAAGCTTTGGTGATATAGTATCACCTTGTCTAATACCTTTATCAAGGCGCATTTTTTCAGTTTTTTCGTCTTCATTGATTTTAATGTGGAATGTGGCCTGTTCATAAATGTTTTTAATGAGTGTAGTGTACTGTGAGTCTATTCGAGCATCCTTCAGGGCTGACAAAAAGGACCAAGTAACAAAAAGTTACCATTAAAAAGTAACAAAAGTGTCCCATTCTTGAAGGTATGAGTTTAATCCAAGCCGTTGGCAAACTCTCCGACTGCAAATCATTTGGCGACTACGCAAGAATTTTAAAATCAATAGTGTTCAAGAACCTCTACAACCCTAAAAGGATTGGTTTTGTATTTGACCAGTACTAACAATCTTTGTATTGATCCATATAAACATATAAACTTTCTCCTACTTCAGACAGTATAATATATAATATTCGTGTAAATACTCATCCAAACGAAGGTATGAGTATGTAGTGTGACACCAAGACTTTGACTGCTGAATTTGTTGCTAACTGGCTGGAGTAAAGAAAATATAGAGCTGGTACCAGTTTTAAGCACGGAATCCAAGTTGAAGAAACATACATACATATACTATACTACTAATAGGTGTAAAAGATGAGTTTATGTTTACCTTTTTGTGACGAATAATTATTATATTGGTTTTTTTCTAATTGTCAGATACGGGGGCTCCAATGCTCGTGTAAACGGAAACCAGATCAAATTCATTGGTTCTTGTAAATATATTATGGCCCAAGTGAAATGTTACAAAAAAGGTGATAAACGTGAACAATTTTAACCATAGAGAGTGTTACTTCTTTTTATAGTAATGAAGAGTCTAACATAGAGTAAGATAACTAACACAAGATAATAATTAAGAAATAGGTACATAGATTTAATTGTTTTTATTACTATCCTTTGTTCTTGAACGTGAAATTTGCTGCCAGGGAAAAACCGTTGCAAATTTAGATGTTTTATATATCACAAGCTTTTGAACTTTAACGCCGTTACAACGTCCTTAATAAGCTTTATATAATACCAGATAATAATGTAAGAAAATTGTTGGGACAAACCCCGATGTACCAAGTCACCTAGGAATCGAACACAGAAAGAGTCCCACAGGTCAATCCTTTTGATAAGGTGGGTGTCTGGGATGAGTGAATTTTCCCCTACGAGGGAGTGCGAGCTGTATAGCTAAATTTGGATTTTCTTCAGTAAACGAATTTAAAGGAAATATAAAGTTAATTTGTTTATAAAGCTATAGCTCGTAAACTATTTGACGTACAGTGTCCAAGTTTAGCATAAATGAACTACATATATTGAAAAATATTCCCGTGGAATCTTAACATAGTGCGTGAACAACATAGTTGGTCCCTCAATTATATATGATAAGTAAAACAGATTTGTGTTTGTAACTCTCATTCAAATTGAACGCGGTTAGCTTTATTTTGTAGGTCTTTTAAAATCGATTAAAATAAGTTTTTGACATTTTTTGTAAAACAAACAGTGGAGAAGATATGCGAAGAAAAATTGTAAAAAAATAATACTACAAATAAACAATGTCTTCGAAATTTTTTAGACTTCGAGTACTTACCAACGTGTTCTACATAATTTTATCTAAAAAATTACTTAAAATCATCTAACTCCTAAAAATATCATCAACACGACGATTTTGAAGCTCTTCCCACTGGTTAAAGAAGCTATTATAGATTCACACAAAAGTTGTGTATTTTCAACTCTAAATTTCTAATTTAATTAATTATTCTAATTTTATATCTATATCCATAATAGTTCTAATCTAATTTCAAAATGTTTATTTAAATAAAAATGAAAGGTTCCAGTTGAAAATTCAAAGTTGCTACACCCACCGCGTTCGCAGGGAGAATAAGAACCCTGTTATTGCATAAGTATATAGATTTTGAAGAACCATTAAAAAAAATTCCTAAGTTTCTTCGATACGACGTCTAGTTCTCGAGATATTTGACAATCGCCTTTCTGGACAGAGCTCTTTAATAATGTAAATAATATTATTCAAACCGGAAATAAGCCGAAGGGAGAGAGAGGTCTGACTGTAAAATTCATTTGCGATGTTGCCAAATCTACCGGATCTCGGGTTGTCTACAAAATGTATATTTAGCATATACTCAACGGATCGCTCGCACTGCCTCTACAGCGGATTTAGTGGAACTACTGCAATATAAAATTCACCAAAAGGGGTGCAAAATGAGGTCCAAACAAAAATCGATTTCTTTGTACCCCCATCATTGTTACATCGAGATGTCACTATATACACGTGAATACAAGGTGAGATCCAAAATCGGATCTCGCCTTGCAAAACGGATCTCATTTTGTATAGTTTATGATACAAACGGATCTCGCCTTGATATGAAGACATATATATTATATATTATATATATATATATATATATATTATATATATATATATATATATATATATATATATATATATATATATATATAATTGAAGGTAACCGGGAACGACCCAATACTAAGGAAGCAATAAAAAACAGGTGCTTCAAAGTGAGTGTCTTTTATTAGTAGTCAAGCTTTCGCCACATAATTTTTGGGCTTCATCAGAACTTGCTGTAATGGAAAAACATTCTTTACAATCATCGTAATTAAAGATGTTATATTTAATATTACCTTAACGTTGACACTATTTCTTAGTGTAAATTATTGCAGATGTGGAACTACACATTGTTTTTCAAATACAAACCAAAACGCATCTCCTACTTAGAGGTAGACGGCAAACAAAGCTTAAATTAATTAATTATTAAATTTGTTATATTTTAATCACCATGTGGCCGGTATTATTTTTGACAAGACATTGATTAATTAAGTCATGTGTCATATCGACTGTCACTTATCGATACGGCACCTGTCTCAATTAATTCTTCTTTTTGTTGGTTATAAGACACTACCTTTCTTCAGTCACATTATTATGGCTGAATAATGAATTCCGTTTAAAATCACCATTAAAATTGAATATATGTATACACACATATATACATATATATATCCATATACACATATATACACATGCACACACACATACGCGTGTATATAGTTCCCGTTCTATATGAGCATATCATGTTTAAAATTCTTTTGGTTTGTATTTAGTGTTGTATATAGTGGTCAACACTCCGGTAAGATGTATGTATTACATACCTTCTGTTAGAGAACTAAGTGTATCATGATGCTGATGGATGTAAAAATAAAACTAAAAGTTGGAGCTTGTTCTCAAAAGGGAGGTAATACATCCGGATAGATGTTAGTGTATATCACAGATATTTCGTTGTTTTTTTTATAACATTCATTTATGTTAGTAGTATAAACACAATATGTCCAAAGAAGGGTCGGACATTTACAGATATGCTAAGATTTAACAATAGACAATATAGTCTAGTTGACTGAACATAAAATATACAAAAGGAAAAACATTCTTTGTATATGACGTTAAGTTGTAAAATGTTTTTGTTTTTATTTAAAATTATTAACATATTGACTTGTAAGTTAAATTGAATAAAAGTATAAATTTAGTGCAGGCAATCAACTAAGTCATAAGAGGTCGAAATACATCAAACGTACGATTCAGTGAAGTGTGGATCAGCAATGTTATGTAATTCTTGTGTAATAAGGTGGTAGTTTTTTATTTTTAGTGAATTTCTGTTGTAAAACATAAGTATAGATGGAACTCAAGTTATCAACATCTTTTTTGTGGTTTAATGAATTAGAACAATTATTGATGTAACACATTTCTAGGATTTTTCGATGAGCTTCTTTTTCAGCTCTATCTAGAATTATAGTTTCATTGTATAAGACCCGATGGTCATTATCGTTGACATGGATACTCAAACTTGTTGCTAGGGGTTTGTGTTTACAATCACTTTTGTGAAGGGCTAGGCGCTTACTAAGTCGTTGACTTGTGTGGCCTATGTATATTTTGCCACATTCACAGGGTATACCATAGATTACGTTGCAGTTTTTATCTGGTGGAATAGGATCTTTTAATTTAGAGTAGAACAAGTTGAGTTTTTTGTTATTATAATTGGCTATTTTGATGTTGAATTGTCTAAAAAGTCTAGTTAGAGATTGTGTTAAACCTTCAATGTAAGGTAATGATCCATACTTCACCTGTAAGACGTCATCAGATGTCGATCGATCATGAATAGAAGTATTGCCACGTGCACTGCGTTCTGTGTGTGAATACAACAGTTTGTTAAGCAAGTTTTTTGGATAATTATTACATATTAGTGTGTCAAACAACAGTTTTAAGTTCTTTTCAGTAAAATTTGGATGTGAAATTTTTAATATTCTATTTTTCATTGCTAGAACGGTGTTAACTTTCTGTTTTATGGGATGATATGAGTTAAAGGGTATGTATCTACCTGAATTGGTAGTTTTTCTATACCAATCTAAACAGATGGTGTTATCATCCATTCTAACAACTCTTGTATCAAGAAAGGGTACCGAAGAGTTTGACTCCTCCTCAACAGTGAATTGTAAATGACAATTAAATGAATTGAAAATTGTGAGTGTATTTTGTATCTCATCTTTTGGTACTGATGTTATTAAATCATCAACATATTGGTAGAGAAAAGGAATTTGGAATTGTACCTGTTGGTATACAAAATACAACAATTTATTCATAACGATTTCAGCTAAGATTGGTGAGGCTGCTCCACCCATCGGTAGTCCTAATTTTTGTTTGTAAAATTTATTATCAAATGAGAAATAAGTATGATTATACAAAAAGGCAATAATCTCTACGAACACTGTTTTTGGAATATTGCAATTCCAAACCTAATACAACCGAATTGCAATATTCCAAAAACAGTGTTCGTAGAGATTATTGCCTTTTTGTATAATCATACTTATTTCTCATTTGATAATAAATTTTACAAACAAAAATTAGGACTACCGATGGGTGGAGCAGCCTCACCAATCTTAGCTGAAATCGTTATGAATAAATTGTTGTATTTTGTATACCAACAGGTACAATTCCAAATTCCTTTTCTCTACCAATATGTTGATGATTTAATAACATCAGTACCAAAAGATGAGATACAAAATACACTCACAATTTTCAATTCATTTAATTGTCATTTACAATTCACTGTTGAGGAGGAGTCAAACTCTTCGGTACCCTTTCTTGATACAAGAGTTGTTAGAATGGATGATAACACCATCTGTTTAGATTGGTATAGAAAAACTACCAATTCAGGTAGATACATACCCTTTAACTCATATCATCCCATAAAACAGAAAGTTAACACCGTTCTAGCAATGAAAAATAGAATATTAAAAATTTCACATCCAAATTTTACTGAAAAGAACTTAAAACTGTTGTTTGACACACTAATATGTAATAATTATCCAAAAAACTTGCTTAACAAACTGTTGTATTCACACACAGAACGCAGTGCACGTGGCAATACTTCTATTCATGATCGATCGACATCTGATGACGTCTTACAGGTGAAGTATGGATCATTACCTTACATTGAAGGTTTAACACAATCTCTAACTAGACTTTTTAGACAATTCAACATCAAAATAGCCAATTATAATAACAAAAAACTCAACTTGTTCTACTCTAAATTAAAAGATCCTATTCCACCAGATAAAAACTGCAACGTAATCTATGGTATACCCTGTGAATGTGGCAAAATATACATAGGCCACACAAGTCAACGACTTAGTAAGCGCCTAGCCCTTCACAAAAGTGATTGTAAACACAAACCCCTAGCAACAAGTTTGAGTATCCATGTCAACGATAATGACCATCGGGTCTTATACAATGAAACTATAATTCTAGATAGAGCTGAAAAAGAAGCTCATCGAAAAATCCTAGAAATGTGTTACATCAATAATTGTTCTAATTCATTAAACCACAAAAAAGATGTTGATAACTTGAGTTCCATCTATACTTATGTTTTACAACAGAAATTCACTAAAAATAAAAAACTACCACCTTATTACACAAGAATTACATAACATTGCTGATCCACACTTCACTGAATCGTACGTTTGATGTATTTCGACCTCTTATGACTTAGTTGATTGCCTGCACTAAATTTATACTTTTATTCAATTTAACTTACAAGTCAATATGTTAATAATTTTAAATAAAAACAAAAACATTTTACAACTTAACGTCATATACAAAGAATGTTTTTCCTTTTGTATATTTTATGTTCAGTCAACTAGACTATATTGTCTATTGTTAAATCTTAGCATATCTGTAAATGTCCGACCCTTCTTTGGACATATTGTGTTTATACTACTAACATAAATGAATGTTATAAAAAAAACAACGAAATATCTGTGATATACACTAACATCTATCCGGATGTATTACCTCCCTTTTGAGAACAAGCTCCAACTTTTAGTTTTATTTTTACATCCATCAGCATCATGATACACTTAGTTCTCTAACAGAAGGTATGTAATACATACATCTTACCGGAGTGTTGACCACTATATACAACACTAAATACAAACCAAAAGAATTTTAAACATGATATGCTCATATAGAACGGGAACTATATACACGCGTATGTGTGTGTGCATGTGTATATATGTGTATATGGATATATATATATGTATATATGTGTGTATACATATATTCAATTTTAATGGTGATTTTAAACGGAATTCATTATTCAGCCATAATAATGTGACTGAAGAAAGGTAGTGTCTTATAACCAACAAAAAGAAGAATTAATTGAGACAGGTGCCGTATCGATAAGTGACAGTCGATATGACACATGACTTAATTAATCAATGTCTTGTCAAAAATAATACCGGCCACATGGTGATTAAAATATAACAAATTTAATAATAATTAATTAATTTAAGCTTTGTTTGCCGTCTACCTCTAAGTAGGAGATGCGTTTTGGTTTGTATTTGAAAAACAATGTGTAGTTCCACATCTGCAATAATTTACACTAAGAAATAGTGTCAACGTTAAGGTAATATTAAATATAACATCTTTAATTACGATGATTGTAAAGAATGTTTTTCCATTACAGCAAGTTCTGATGAAGCCCAAAAATTATGTGGCGAAAGCTTGACTACTAATAAAAGACACTCACTTTGAAGCACCTGTTTTTTATTGCTTCCTTAGTATTGGGTCGTTCCCGGTTACCTTCAATTGTCTGTTATTTACCAGTAACCCGTTACTGTCCTTGATATTTATATATATATATATATATATATATATATATATATATATATATATATATATATATATATATATTGTTATGATATGTAAAATCGAGAAAAATATTGGTTTGCTTAAAATATTTTAACGTTCAAAAAATTAAAATAATTTAGATAGTCGAAGTTCATAAGAATTGGTAGAAAAAGATTAGTTTGTAAATAATGTTCGGAAATTTTATAATTGTAGGTAAAAATTTGTTTGTGTTATCGAAATGAAGAAATGGGAGATGTATGACGCATTTTGATTGGATGAGATTGAAAAAGGTGGGATGGTTGGTTGGAGAATGAGACTTTAGTTAGTTTTGAAGAAAAAAAAAGATAGGCAGTTGGTTTCCAAGGGTGCAAGGCGAACGTCCGCTGTTCTCGGGTAGTTTCTCAGAGGTAGGAAGCAGTAGCAGTAAAAGTTTGTGAGTTTTCGTGTAGTTAGTGTATCTGACAGAAGCTGATCCAGTAAAAGATTGTAAGTCATATTTTTCTATTTATATTCCAAGAGTCACTGTTCAGGCCAACGAGAGATTCAGTTTATCGTAAAGAGAAGATATTCCAAGAGTCATTTTTCACTCAGGCCAACGAGAGATTCAGTTTATCGAGAGGAGAAGAGGCTAGCATAATTTGTACGATTCGTGCATTTGAAAGAGATCATTAAGGACGATAAACTTGCAACAATTTGTTGTAAGATTGCTAATTACCTAGGGAGCTGCTAAGAATAGATAGTGTAGGCTACAAGGAACAAGGATTTGGACCACTCATCATCATAGAGAGATAGTTTTGTTTTTCTGCAGTTTTTTTTATTGATAACACAATTTTTACAATTACTTTAGAAAAGATATAAATATTTTGATTAGGAGATTTAGAATAATAATTGGGATTTTGAGATTTTAACTAATATTGTTTGTACCATTAATTTTGAACGTTCACGTACGTAGAACAAAATTTTGAGAATCATTATATGAGATATTGTTTATTGAACACATTTGAATGTGAATTTTATTTCATTATTTTTATTTCAATATATAATGTTATATCATACTTATATGTTTTTTATTATTCCGGTATTCTTTGGACCTTACCTTTCACATGTAAAGCACAGTAGATATTGAAGCACGAGTATAACCCTGAGATAAGAGAATTAAAAAGTGTGAAAGAATCATAATCATATCATTTAAATAATTTAATTAATTAGCTAAGTAATTGCTTGGCGCACTATATATATATATATATATATATATATATATATATATATATATATATATATATATATATATATATAAAGTGGATTCAATACCATGGATCATATCCATACGCTTCGAGAACTAATGAGTAGAGCTACAGAATATGAAATACCGCTAGCATTAACCTTCATAGATTTCGAGAAGGCTTTCGATTCTATATATCCCAAGGCAGTAATAGAAGCTTTGACCAACCAAGGCATTGACAAACCTTACATAGAAACTTTAGCAAATATATACAGACAAGCAAAAGCTAAGGTAAAAATTTATGAAAACACTCCAGAATTTCCCACTACTAGAGGCGTCCGACAAGGAGACTCTATATCACCAAAGCTCTTCACTGCAACTCTAGAAAATATATTCAGCAAAATGAACTGGCAAAACAAAGGCCTATGCATTGATGGAGAATACCTCAACCATCTAAGATTTGCAGACGACATCGTTCTAATTGCTAAAAATCCTGCAGAACTACAAGAACTTATAAGCGACCTAAATGCAGCTAGCAATGAAGTTGGCCTAAAAATGAACTTGACAAAAACAAAAACCATGTACAACGAGCTAGTGGATGTCCAAGATGTAATAATAAATAATATTGCACTGGAGACAGTAGACGAGTATATATACCTGGGACAATTAATACATAAATCTGGCTCATTACACCCAGAAATCAACAGAAGAATGAAACTGGCTTGGGCAGCTTTTGGTAAAAATTCAGTTATATTCAAATCTAGGATGCCACTCCACCTGAAGAAAAAGGCATTCGATGCCTTTTTCTTCGGCCAATGTATACTACCAGTCATGACATATGGCTGCGAAACTTGGACACTAAAGAAAGATATAATAGCTAAACTCAAAGTCACTCAAAGGTCAATGGAGCGATGCATGTTAGGTATAACCAAGAGAGATCGAAAAAGAATAGAATGGATCAGACAGAAAACGAAGGTCACTGATGTAATCCATCGAATAAAATCTTTAAAATGGCAGTGGGCGGGACATTTAGCAAGAAGAACTGACAATAGATGGTCCACTAGAATTACTCTGTGGTATCCAAGAGGCGTCAAGAGACCAAGAAGACGTCCAAATTTAAGATGGGACTATGACATAAGGAAACAAGCCGGTACAACATGGCACAGAAAAGCGAATATTAGACAGTCGTGGGCAGACATGAAGAACGACTATGTAAGGGAGGCTGCACCATAATTGGTAGAATACGCTGATAATGATGATGATGATGATGATGATGATGATGATATATATATATATATATATATATATATATATATATATATATATATATATATATATATATAGATTGAACCAAATTAAAACGGAACATACAATTTAATACATGTCTGTTTGAACTGCATTTGAAATAGTGGACCAATATAAAACTTGGACAAAAATAAATCGATACCTGAGTATAGACATTGTATAAAATATCGTTCAACTATCTGTCTCGTAACAATGTTGTTTGCGTAAGACGGGTTTGTCTAAGATAGCAATAATAGTTCAGGAAATGAAGCTCGAAAAAAGTTAAAACTTCGCAATTTTTTCGTCCTGCATGCATTGAGTTGAAATTTTAACAGAAGGTAGGTGATAGCCCAAGGATCAAAATCTATATCGAACCGAAGTGCGCTGAACGGTTTTAGGGGTGAAAACTACCCCTAATTGTCAAAAATTATAAAATAACATATTAAACCTGAATATGGGTAAGATTTGGTTTGAATTAATTAAATAATGATTATTTTATATTTTTGAATAGAGTTCCATCATATTTCAACCCTTAAAAAGCAACCCTTGTTAGAGATTAATGTAAAAAAATTACTAATTCTAAAAACATGTTTTATCCTTGGATCGATTTGGATAAAAATTTGTATTTAAGCTCAATTCACCCGCTGCTTTATAGTTTATGTCATGTCGACGAACCCTGATTGTTCTTAGGGGTGAAAACTACCCCTAATTGTAAAAAATTATAAAATGACATATTAAACCTGAATATGGGTAAAATTTGGTTTGAATTAATTAAATAATGATAGTTTCGTGCTTTTGAATAAAGTTACATCACATTTCAACCCTTAAAAAGCGACCCTTATTAGAGATTAATATAAAAAAATTAGTAATGCGAAGAAAATGATTTCACCTTGGAACGATTTGAATAAAAATTTGGAATTAAGCTTAACTCACCCTCTGCTTTATAGTTTATGTCATGCCGATGAACCCTGATTGTTCTTAGGGCTGAAAACTACCCCTAATTTTCAAAAATTAGGGGTAGTTTAAAAATTAAATAGTAATTTTTTTATACTTTAAAATACAAATTCATACATTTTCAGCCCTTAAAAATCAATTGTTATGAGTGCTATAGGTGAAAACAATTTTTTGCCAAAATTTTGCAACTTTTCAACTTTTGAAAATCACCCTTTACAACATTGCAGTTTTTATAAACTAATTTATAAGATATAAATTGAAAAAAGTAGAATTAAATACAAAAAAATTTATCAACATAAAAAGGCACCATAATTATATTCTTATACATTTACATAAATAGTTGAAAATATTTACATTTATAGGTAAAACAATTATAATATTAATTTTATCCGTCATCAATTACATCTTCATCGTGATCTATGTCATCCTCATCTTCTTCAATTATTGGTGGACTGTTATTGCACCCTTCACCTGAGCACCCAGAACAAGTAGAGTTACAGTATAAACCAACTTTTCTGCACCCACATGAAACGCCGCATCCTTTTTTGCATTGGCAAAAAATTATTATCAAAAGTTCATCGGGAGCAGGTTGTTTGTTCATGCGTACGGATAATAACAAATCATCTTTGGAATACCATCCCCAATCTGTTGCTCTGATATTTGCATTGCCAAGCCATAGACATATGAGCAGATGTTTTATTCTGTTGTATGGGATTTCAAAATAAGAACGCTTAAAATTTCGAATGTATATCGCCCCACTAGCTAATATACCGGTTTTGTAGATTATTATGCTCCGAAATGTACTGTACTATACTAATGGAATTTTCCGGAAAAAAATTAACTGGTTTTTTTTTAACGTATTTCCTTTAATTTTTAACGATAGAGTGTTTCTTCAAAAAAGATTTGTAGAGGTTTTTAAGAGCTACAAGGATCTGTGAATTAAATCTTTTTGGAACCCTTGGTTTTTAAATGGGGTGAGTTTAAAGGGCCCGAAAAAGATGGTGCTTGATCGTAAATCGATGCTTTAAACGGCTATATCTCGCCAAGTATTCATTGTACAACACATCTAATTAAAGGATAATTTTAGTCATTAAAAAAGCTACAATTTGGTAATTTTTATTTTTTTCATCTATTCAGTATTTTCGGGCATATTTAAAAAAAGAAGGGTAAAAAATATGAAATTGTAAATCGTTTCTCGCTTTAAGCTGTACTTTTTCTAAAACTAAGCATTTTAAATGGGTCAAACTTCTTGGACATATTAACAATACATGTACAAAGGGAATTGCAGAAGGGTGAAGATCGATTTTAATTATGGGGGTGGTTAGGGGGTTGTTTCCAACGATTTTTTCGTAAAAAATGAGGTATTGGTCTTATTTTCATCATAACTCACTCAATTTTTGAGCTAGAGTCTTTTTTTTATGATAGGTCTGTTTATGCTCTTTAAAAAAGGTTTTGTGAGTTTTCTTCCAACAATGCATCATTTTCCCGATATCTGACTTTGAATCTTTCAAATTTGGCATTTGAAGAAAACCGCTGAACATTGATAGGCCGTATTTCGGTTCCTATTATATCGCAAAAACATCTTAAAAATTGAATTACATTTGTCTTTTTAAAAGCTACAAATTTGTTCTCTACAATTTTTTCGATAAAATGCACCATTTTCGAGTTATTCGCGAAAAATCGATTAAAAATGTGGATTTTTTTCGTCTAAAAGTTGTTACTTTCAATCGCGAATAACTTGAAAAATATCATTTTATAAAAAAAATGTATAGCACATTTTTTGTCTAGAATCACTTTTTTAATCGAAACCTGTAGTTAAAACGTAAAAAAAAATTTCACCTCGGAGATGGGGTGGCAACCACCCCCTAGGCTTTGGCGCACTTTGGTTCGATATAGATTTTGATCCTTAGGCTATTACCTACCTTCTGCTAAATTTTAAGTCAACCCACGCAGCACGAAAAAATTGCGAGGTGAAATGCTTTATTTCCTGGACTATAACTGGTTTGACAGCATATTAAAATCGTAGATTTATGTGTAGCTTTCAATTTTTATGAGTTCAGAATCCAGCAGCCCACTGAAGTATTGGATTTTTATAATATAATTATTTGACAATCTTTTGTTGGCCAACCACCTACAGCAGAATTGAGCCGAAATACATTATATTCCTATGTTCCGAATTTATTTCGTTCAATCTGTATATATAAATTTTGAGAACATATCCAATTTAAATTTTTAATCTTAAGTTGTAAGTATTGAAATATTCATTTTGTTTACATATAATAATTATAATAAATTTACAGTTTTCTCCTGAAGAAGTCACAAAATCGTGACGAAATATTGAGAAATAACAAATAGAGTTTTATTTCACACAGACCAATTGCTGAGACTACAAATAATATTTAACACAGTACGGTCGAGAATAATTTGATAAATATATATATATATATATATATATATATATATATATATATATATATATATATATATATATATATATATATATAATTATTGTTTCTTGGGTTTAGGTTCAATAAAGATATGTTACATGTGGAACTAGATTTTATTTTCCATTGCAATCAATGCAATCAATTGTAAGCAATGTTTTGTGAGCGCAGTGACGTTGTTCTTGTCGTATTTGTGAGAACGAATTCTGGATTGAAGCAGTTGACTGGTTTGACTGATATAGACACCTTCACAGTTAGTACATGGTATCTCGTAAACAACATGTGATTTTTTAAGTTTTGGAGTTTGTGTTTTTCATCATCATCATCATCCAGCCTCTATTTATCACGTCCACTGCTGGACATAGGCCTCCCTTAAACTCCTCCATTCCTCACGATTTTGTGCTCTTTGTTGCCAATTTTTAGTGATACGCCTGATGTCGTCGGCCCAACGTGTAGGTGGTCTTCCTCTACTGCGTTTCCTCTACTGTGTTTGTCTGTTTGTGTTTTTAGTTTTGTGAAATATTTATTTAAGAGGTTGTTGCCTTTGTGGGTCACTGTTATATTGTTTAGCTAAAACATTGATTTTGAAAACATCAGAATTTTAAAAACAGAAAAAGACAAAAAGAAGACTGAGATACGAATCAATAGAAATAAAAAGAAACACCAACGCAATAAATGACAAAAAAGATACACAAAACCTAAATAAAATATATTTCAATCTGATTTAAACAATAATAATATAACATCATAAAAAGCTCTTTAAGTCATAACATATCTCCACCTTACCTTTTTCGAAAACATCAACGATACGCCCATATAAAAATAATTATATACTTAATGACAGTAAACAATGAGATATCAGATATCAACTTTTATATGCTAGTTCGTTAATGTCTGTGTCACGTTTTACGTTTTGGTAAGTCATATACAGATTGAACGAAATAAATTCGGAACATAGGAATATAATGTATTTCGGCTCAATTCTGCTGTAGGTGGTTGGCCAACAAAAGATTGTCAAATAATTATATTATAAAAATCCAATACTTCAGCGGGCTGCTGGATTCTGAACTCATAAAAATTGAAAGCTACACATAAATCTACGATTTTATTATGCTGTCAAACCAGTTATAGTCCAGGAAATGAAGTATTTCACCTCGCAATTTTTTCGTGCTGCGTAGATTGACTTGAAATTTAACAGAAGGTAGGTAATAGCCTAAGGATCAAAATCTATATCGAACCAAAGTGCGCCAAAGCCTAGGTGGTGGTTGCCACCCCATCTCCGGGGTGAAATTTTTTTTACGTTTTAACTACAGGTTTCGATTAAAAAAGTGATTCTAAACAAAAAATGTGCTATCCAATTTTTTTATAAAATGATATTTTTCAAGTTATTCGCGATTGAAAGTAACAACTTTTAGACGAAAAAATCCACGTTTTTAATCGATTTTTCGCGAATAACTCGAAAATGGTGCATTTTATCAAAAAAATTGTAGAGAACAAATTTGTAGCTTTTAAAAAGACAAATACAATTCATTTTTTAAAATGTTTTTGCGATATAATAGGAACCGAAATACGGCCCATCAATGTTCAGCGGTTTTCTTCAAATGCCAAATTTGAAAGATTCAAAGTCAAATATCGGGAAAATGATGCATTTTTGGAAGAAAACTCACAAAACCAAAGAGCATAAATAGACCTATCATAAAAAAAGACTCTAGCTCGAAAATTGAGTGAGTTATGATGAAAATAAGGTCAATGCCTCATTTTTTACGAAAAAATCGATGAAAACAACCCTCTGACCAACCTCATAATCAAAATCGATCTTCACCCTTCTGCAATTCCCTTTGTACATGTATTGTTAATACGTACAAGAAGTTTGACCCATTTAAAATGCTTAGTTTTAGAAAAAGTACAGCTTAAAGCGAGAAACGATTTACAATTTCATATTTTTTACCCTTCTTTTTTTAAATATGCCCGAAAATACTGAATATATGACAAAAATAAAAATTACCAAATTGTAGCTTTTTTAATGACTAAAATTATCCTTTATTTAGATTTGTTGTATAATGAATATTTGGCGAGATATAGCCGTTTAAAGCATCGATTTACGATCAAGCACCATCTTTTTCGAGCCCTTTAAACTCGCCCCATTTAAAAACCAAGGGTTCCAAAAAGATTTAATTCACAGATCCTTATAGCTCTTAAAAACCTCTACAAATCGTTTTTGAAGAAACACTCTATGGTTAAAAATTAAAGGAAATACGGTAAAAAAACCAGTTAATTTTTTTCCGGAAAATTCTATTAGTATAGTACAGTACATTTCGGAGCATAATATTCTACAAAACCGGTATATTAGCTAGTGGGGCGTTATACATTTGAAATTTTAAGTGTTCTTATTTTGAAATCCCATACAACAGAATAAAACATCTGCTCAGATGTCTATGGCTTGACAATGAAAATATCAGAGCAACAGATTGGGGATGGTATTCCAAAGATGGTTTGTTATTACCCGTACGCATGAACAAACAACCTGCACCCGATGAACTTTAGAAAATTATTTTTTGCCAATGAAAAAAAGGATGCGGCGTTTCATGTGGGTGCAGAAAAGTTGACTGTAACTCTACTTGTTCTGGGTGCTCAGGTGAAGGGTGCAATAACAGTCCACCAATAATTGAAGAAGATGAGGATGACATAGATAACGATGAAGATGTAATTGATGACGAATAAAATTAATATTATAATTGTTTTACCTATAAATGTAAATATTTTCAACTATTTTATAATTTTTGACAATTAGGGGTAGTTTTCACCCCTAAGAACAATCAGGGTTTGTCGACATGACATAAACTATAAAGCAGCGGGTGAATTGAGCTTAAATCCAAATTTTTATCCAAATCGATCCAAGGCGAAATCATTTTTTTAGAATTAGTAATTTTTTTACATTAATCTCTAACAAGGGTTGCTTTTCAAGGGTTGAAATATGATGGAACTCTATTCAAAAGTATAAAATAATCATTATTTAACTAATTCAAACCAAATCTTACCCATATTCAGGTTTAATATGTTATTTTATAATTTTTGACAATTAGGGGTAATTTTCACCCCTAAAACCCTTCAGCGGACTTCGGTTCGATATAGATTTTGATCCTTGGGCTATCACCTACCTTCATTTAAAATTTCAACTGGATACATGCAGGACGAAAAAATTGCGAGGTTTTAACTTTTTGGAGCTTCATTTCCTGAACTATTATCGCTTCCTTAGACAAACCCGTCTTACGCAAACAATTTTGTTGCGAGACAGATAGTTGAACGATATTTTATACAATGTCTATACCCAGGTATGGATTTATTTTTGTCCAAGTTTTATATTGGTCCACTATTTCAAATGCAGTTCAAACAGACATGTATTAAATTGTATGTTCCGTTTTAATTTGGTTCAATCTATATATATATATATATATATATATATATATATATATTTTACATACATACATATATATTTTACAATATCTGTTTGTTCTTATATAACATTTTAGAATCTTGACAAAGGCAAGGGTTTCCTGACAAAACGTTGATTGATTGCAATGGAAAATAAAATCTAGTTCCACATGTAACATATCTTTATTGAACCTAAACCCAAGAAACATTAATTTTATATTAAATATAATACGGTTCAAGAAACTCAAAACTACAATATATAAATATATATATATATATATATATATATATATATATATATATATATATATATATATATATATATATATATGTATAAGAAATACTGGATATTAGTGACTGTAGATATAAACAAACAACACAGTTTATTAGGGATGCAGACACTTTTCAAGACAAATATGTAAATATTTAAAAAATATCACAATTCTTCAGTGTAACTTGAGAATAAAAGTTTATGAAACGGTTACTAAAACAAGGTTTACGATACCATTCCGTCCTTAGCATGCCATCATTGCCACGATGGATCAACATGTCCAAAAAAAAAAAAAGGAATCATATTATCAGCCTCTGTCTCAACTGTAAACTTTAGGTGTTCACATTGGGCGTTAAAAGTGTTTAAAACATCAGTTACCTTGTTTTCAGGGACCGATAAAATCAAATCATCTACATAAAGCCGGCCACTCACGGTACAGCGGCGTTGTTCAACTTCGTCGAGTTCGACGAATTGACAAGGATTTTGATCGTGTGTGACCGTGCATCCAACAAAATCGTACAATTTGATCGCAGACAGACTGGCCTGTCTGTGGCAGTACTGCAGAGTTGATTTCATCAATTTGTTGAGCGTGTGTGACCGTGGTACAGCGGCGTTGTTCAACTTCGTCGAGTTCGACAAATTGACAAGGATTTTGATCGTGTGTGACCGTGCATCCAACGAAATCGTACAATTTGACCGCAGACAGACTGGCCTGTCTGCGGCAGTACTGCAGAGTTGATTTCATCAATTTTTTTGAACAGCCAATCGCGTTTACGACCAAAATCCGCCATTTTGAAGGCGGCAATTCAAATATTTACAAAATTGATAAAAAATATTCATTAATCCAATTAATTCAGATTTAAAATGATCTGAACAGACTCTTACTAAAATAATTTTTAAAATTAATTTAAAAAATTAATATTATTCATTAATCCAATTAATTCAGATTTAAAATTATCTGAACAGACTCTTGCTAAAATAATTTTTAAAATTAATTTAAAAAATTAATATTATTCATTAATCCAATTAATTCAGATTTAAAATTATCTGAACAGACTCTTGCTAAAATAATTTTTTTAAAATCGAAACAAAACAAAAAAATTTACTTTTAAATTACAATACATTGCAAAGTAAGGTTAAAAAAATGCAAAACACTTAGCTGGACGGACGTAAACAAAGCAGACGTCACGCATGTAGAGGTGGTTGATCCAAGTATTTTTGTGGATCAGGTTTAACTGATACGCGTATACAAAAATGCCTGTTAAAAAATACTTGTTTGGAAATCAGTTTGTTATCATTCGTTTAATAGATATCTAAACATAACGTTAACATTATTTGTATTTTGTTAGATTTCTTTATAGTTATTAAAATGACTGTTTAACTTCAAATACCTAAATTACTGTTATTACATTACATTAATAATGCATCTGTTGATATTTATCTAAAGTTTTGTAAACGTTAAGAAATGCACGATAAAAATTAAGGACAAATGCAATGAAACAATTAAATTATTTATTTTTTATGTATATTTGTCATCGATATTTGTTGAATAATCCACTGATCGATAAGCTTATAATTTCCTGACGAATATGAATAACAACAAATGAATACGCATAACATGATTATAATAAATTTTAGCAATACTACATGAACAAGTAGAAAATAAATATTTGCAAATAAAATTTTAAATATTTAATAATATATTTATTTTTGGCAATGGTGATTTTATAGATATGGATGAATCAATTTGGCAATGTCAACTTGTTTGTGGTAAGCCCATGATTTTGTGGGAATAACTAGAAAATTATTTGTATTGCTGAGAAATTAATTAATTTCTGTTTCGAAATCTTAGTACATATATATATATATATATATATATATATATATATATATATATATATATATATATATATATATATTGTTTGAGTTTAGTTCTTGAACCTTGATATATATTTTAGGGGATTTTCTTGGGCTTAGGTTCATAAAAAAAATTGATTTGACACTACGACATTTTCATATATTATATTTCCGACGTTTCGGCAGGAAATCCATGCCTTTTTCAAGAAATAATATTGACTAAAAAAACATTTCATGACAGACATAATACGGTTTAAAAGTTAAATTTTTGACTTACCAAGCATGTAAAATACGGTACTAACAAGTACACGTCACAATTAAAATAATATTAAAAACATAGGACATACCCACTAAGTCACTACATGTAAAATGTATTTTAAATCTTATGTGTTTATTGATGTTGGTTTATCGTTTAAACAATCAGTTATTTTAACATAGGCGTTCTGAGATTGTTTTTTATGTGTTTTTAAATTAAGTTAAAATATATTTTGTTTAAATTTTTGACATCTTTTTTATCATTTATGGCGTTGTTATTTTTTTTATTTGTATAGACTCTAGAAGCTCTCTCTTCTTCTTGTTGGGTTTACTTTTTAGGATCTTGGTTTTCTCAAAATCAAATTTATGTTTTTTTTCGTTTTCATGTTTTGTGAGGGCAGTTGAGTTTTTTTGTCATATTTGTGGGAACGTATTCTTGAGTTAAGTAGCTGACTGGTTTGTCCAATATAAACTCCATCACATTCGAGCAGGAATTCATATACAACATGCGATCTTTTAATAGAGGGTTTTTGTTTTACAAAACAAATGAGTACAGTACCCGTACCATGGACGTATAAATAAAGATCTTCATTTATACGTCCATGACCCGTACTCGTTTATATTGGTGATAGGGATCAGTTCCACAAGTATAAATAAAATACATGTTTCAAAGTAACTGGTACGGGATTAGGTCACCATCCCTACACGCATGTGACGTATTGAAAAGATGGTGGATTTTGGTCGGCGCAGCGATGTGCAAAAACGAGTCCACCTAGTGAGCATACCTTGTTTCCTTATATCATGCTACACACTTGCTTTAATCATATTAGAAAATCGACATGGCTTCATTTAGCGAGAATTTTTTAAGAGAGTTTTTTGAATTATATAAAGAACAATAATGTTTATGGCGAATTAAAAGTAAAACGTATCACGATAGAAACGCCCGAAAACAGGCAATGGACATTTTAATATTAAAGTTCCAAGAAGTAAACAAAGATGCGAATGAAGAGTATGTAAGAAAAAAAAAATTAACAATTTTAGAACATCCTATAAAAGAGAACTAAAATTAGTATTGCAATCAAGTAAATCGGGTGCATGGACAGACGAGATTTATAAACCTAAATTGTGGTATTTTCCGTTGCTCTCATTTTTAAATGATCAGGATGTACCCCGAAGAGCTATTTCAAATCTATCTGTTGATGACTCAGTGCATCCCTTTTCATAAGCCATTCTTTGCTCCAAAATCTACGTTTCATTTTAGGTTTGTTTTTACGCTTTGTTATACACAAAGCAAGAGACGCTAAAATGATTGTTTGATCTGACATGGTCGAGAACCGAACAAATACTGCGGCGCAGTACGGTGTGTGGGCGCACCAGATATGCCAACAAATTGAACAACGCCGCTGTCCGATTTTGTCGAACGACACCGTTGGACCGTGAGTGGCCGGCATAACGTTTAATAAAAGGTATGTAAAATGGTATCTTTTCTTTACACGTTGTTATAAGTTCATCCAAAACAAAGTTACATAGTATGGGGGATATTTTGCTGCCCATTGGAGTGCCAAAAATTTGTTTAAAAAAATTACCATTGAACAAAAAGACGTTGGGAGTCAAATATAAATGTTAACATTCTTATGAAATCATCTAAACTGATCTTAGTATGCGGAGAGATGTTGTTCCAGTTATTTTTATGTTGTTAAGAATAGCATCTAGTGGTAAGTTTGTAAACAATGACACAACATCTAAACTATATTTTGAATTTTTATAAATCACCATCGTTCCATCTAATAATATGTAATTAATAATTAGGTACTTACATTAGGTAAAATTTACTTACATCTATAGAAACGTTGTTTTGTTAAGTCATATTTGACAAGGTAGTACGATGTGCATCTTGATCTTAAACAAATAGCAGTAAATTGTAATACCACAATTTAGGTACATATACCTCTTTCGAGCCCATACTGGATATTTTTTTATTTACTTTTTTCCATTCTTTGCGGAAGCTTCATCGCATTGTATTGATTTTTTTCACTACACTTTCTTTCGATGCATCGGGTTTGACTTCCCTCATTTTCTTAATTAGTTCTTCGTAGGCTTTATTTTTTTTCTGACGATCACTATATGCTTTGTTTTTAATCTGCCGTAAACAGGGATAACTTCTGTACAGCTCTACGAATTCCGTAATAAACTCTCTCGACATGCACCTTATATCACTCATGGTTTTTAATTAAGTGTTTATTTTCTCATAAAATTATGAAATGCTTAATAATATGCAACATCCAACGAACAGTCGTACAGCACTGATTGAAAATGAAACATGCAGAAACTTGTGGCCCATACACTCTCGTTCTTCCCCGCGCGATGATAATTGCTTCTTCTTCTTCTACTTTTTGTAGATCTTTCGATCTGTTTAATTCTGAAGCTGCCTCTGGTTAATTTCTTGGGAGGTAGATTGCCAACTATCCCTCCATCTTTTAGGTGGTCTTCCACCTTAGGGGGGTCTTGAACCAGGCGGATTGTTTTCTAGGGCAATTTTTAGGAGTCTATTCTCATCCATTCGTCTTACATGGTTGTACCACATCCTCTTGCGCTGTCTTCCCCATCTTACAATGTCTTGAATTTTGCACTGCTCTCTAATGTTTGTATTTCTCACTCTGTCCCTTCTTGTTTTCCCCATTATTGTTCTTAGGGTTTTCATTTCGGCAACCCTTAGCATCTGTTTCGTTTTGTTGGTATCTTCGCGCACTTCTATGCCATATGTCATGATCGGTCGTATGCAAGTCTTATAGATTCTAATTTTACTATCTGTGCGCATATACGGATTAGACCAGACTATCTCCCGCAGACATCCTGACAGTGCAGATGCTTTGTTGATCTGACTCCTCAGGTCCTTTACTGGGTCATGGGTGCTTGATATATCTATGCCCAGATATCTGAATTGCATCACCTGTTCTATGGGGTTGTCCTCAACTACTAACTTACATCTGAGCGGATCTTTTGCTATTGTCATACATTTAGTTTTGTTGGTAGAGATGTTCATATTTAATAGTCGGCTTGTTTGAAAGAACTGAAAGAGCTGCCTTTGGAGATCATCTTCTGATTCGGCAATAATTGCTGCATAGTCTGCGTAGCACACCATACCAATTCTTTTGTTGCCCATTCTATATCCGAGATTAAGAGATGTTACTTTGTTGATAATTTTGCCCATGAGAAGATTAAACAAGAAGGGGCTTAAACTGTCGCCTTGTCTAATTCCTCCCGGTGTTGGAATATTTTCAGTGAATTCGTCTCCTGCTCTAACTTTGGTTACGTTGTTGTTGTTTAGGTTATGGAGTATCTTTGTTATACTGGTCGGTGTTTCATTTTCCATTAATATATTTAGAATGTCTCCCAGGCCAACTCTGTCAAATGCCTTCGTCAAATCAATGAAGCAAATATACGCTGGCATGCCGAACTATATAGCTTTTTCTTTTATTTGTTTTATTACAAATACTGCGTCTGTTATAGACCGCCCTTTTGTAAAACCTTGTTGTTCTTCAGCATTAGTGATTTGCTTTTCCAATTTGTCCTTGAGAATACCCGTGAAAAGTTTCATTGTTGTATTTAAGAGGGTTATTCCTCTATAGTTTTGTGGGCAGGTTTTTTGTCCTTTTTTAAATATGGGGATTGTGATACTATTATGCCATTCCTCTGGTGTTTCTGTTTTGTTTAATATTTTGTTAAATAGTTGTGCCAGTTTACTTGCAAGTTCCGGGCCTCCATATTTTAAAAGTTCATTGGGTATACCATCCGTTCCCGGTGATTTTCTGTTTTTTTAGCTTTTTGATCTTTGCTTCTACTTCTTCGTCATTGATTGTAGCACTCACATCTGTTTCGCCTTCGTTTATATTCAGCGTTTCTTCAGCATCATATAGCTCTTTAAAATGTTGTTGCCATGTTTCTATAGGTACTCCTTTGGTCTGCACGAACTCGTTAACTGGTTTTTTCCTATTGCGGAGCATTTTCCATACTTTCTTTTGGGCACCATATAGGTTGTAGTCCATGTCGCAAGTGAATTTGGCCCAATGTTCTCTTTTGATTGATTTTATTCTGGCGTTTACTTCGTTTCTTATTTGGACATATTCTGCATGAGCTTCTTCCGATTGCGTGCTTTTATATCTCAGGTGATGATAATTGCACACGCTAAAAATCAAGACGATCCTGATTTTGAGAGGCTTGATTGCGCATTCCACATTTTTCGCCATACACACACACTTTTAACTGTACCCCGTGCCATGCACATTCAATCCTTCGCGCTTCCTTCTGAGTGAGTGGGCGCCTTAAAGAAAAGATACCTTTTCAGATACCTTTTATTAAACGTTATGTAGATGATTTGATTTTATCGGTCCCTGAAAACAAGGTAACTGATGTTTTAAACACTTTTAACGCCCAATGTGAACACCTAAAGTTTACGGTTGAGAGAGAGGCTGATGATATGATTCCTTTTTTGGACATGCTAATTAATAGTGGCAATGATGGCATGCTAAGGACGGAATGGTATCGTAAACCTTGTTTTAGTAACCGTTTCATAAACTTTTATTCTCAACATACATCTAAGATGAAAACAAATTTGGTTTTGGCTCTAAAAACTAGGGTTATCAACTTGTCACACATCGAATTCAGGGACAAGGGACTAAAAAAGTTGAGATCTATACTTCAAGAGAATTCTTATCCCATAGGGCTGTTAAATAAACTCATTTTCGGTTCTCCTTTTACTTCGCAAGTTTCTGTCAACCAAAATTTTCATAACAATGAGATCCGACAATTGACATTGACACATAACGCATCAATATTACCATATAAAATAACTTATGGTTGCCTACCCTACATTCCAGTCCTGACACCTAAGCTAATGAAGATCTTCAAAAATGTTAGTGGCTTAAAAATTACAACCAAAAATGTGAAAACGGTATCGAAGCTTTACACAAAGACAAAAGATCCTTTCACAATACAGGACTCATTGAATGTTGTTTATTCTACAGATACCGTGTACTAATTGTAATAAAATTTACATAGGAGAACCATCTCGTAATTATCACAGCAGGGTGATATAAAATCGTAGTGATATAAAAACCAAAAAAATAAATGCATTGACAGAACATGCATTAACTCTGAAACATAAATTCAATTTAGATGATTTCTGTATTTTGGCAAAATAAAAGAACCATTTAAAACGTGTTTTTTGGAAATGTGTTGCATAAAATTTAGCACATCTTGCATCAATAAAAAGTCTGACATAGATAAATTAAGCAACATTTATTGTTATTTACTAAAAAAACACCAAAAATAAATATTTACCTATACATAAATTACACCTGTATGTATAATATGTTGCATACCATGAAGACAGGTTTAAAAAGTATAATCTCCTAAGACGGACCTCTAGTATTTCTTGAAAAGAAAGATAACATCAAGTACACCTAATTACATGTTAATTACAGTGTTTTTATTTTCCATTCTCTGTACATATGACTAATTACATGACATTAACGACTAGTAAGTTACACTGAAAAATTGTGATATTTTTTAAATATTTACATATTTTTCTTATTACAGTGTCTTGAAAAAGGAATAAATCCATTCCGAAAGCTAGACAAAAAGTCAAAAGAGTGTTTTTTCGAATATCCCGGCCAATATTCTGACTGCATCCCTAATAAACTGTGTTGTTTGTGTATATATTATATATATATATATATATATATATATATATATATATATATATATATAGTAGACTCTTAAATATTGGGGAAATCTGCAAAAGGGGGGAAATTTGCAGATTTCCCCAATATTTAAGAGTTTACTATTTAACTTATCTGCAAAGATTAAATTTCTTTTCTATATATATATATATATATATATATATAATTATATATATATATATTATATATATATATATATATATATATATATAACACTGTTTTTGATGGGTTGGAGTCAATAAAAGGGGCTATTTGTTGACTATTTTTTACTCGAGCTTTCAATTGTGATTACAATTTTTATCAAGAGCTTCTAAAAAATACAAAATGTCTTACAAAGTTGAACTAGAAATAAAAAATTTTTTGTTAACTCACCAAATAAAATTAGTTTTTTATATAAAACTACTGCTTACATAATAAATACAAAAAATATTAATAAAAAAATGCCTTATTCTAATAAATGTTTCTCTGAAAAATTTAGATGAAGTTTCTTAAGAAAAAAATTGAATTTATAAACAAAAATAGAATAGCTACAACCAGCCTAAAATGACATAAATACTAACTTAAAAATTTTTATTTTTGACATATTGTCAAAAATAAAATTTTGTTTAAAAAATTCTTCTTTGTTAAGTAACAAAAAAGAAGAAGATTTATTCACCATTGATAGATGCCCGAAAAAATGTAACAAATACATGGAAAATTCAAAATGTGATATTTTACTGACTGCATAAATTAAATAGAAATTATATAATTATAAATTTTGCTTAAATTTTGAATTTCTGACCTTTTGTTTAAATTATTATCACTTTTGCTAATACAAACCATTTCCAAAAAAGTTCTTTTAAATTTATTACTTTCATTACATAAAATTTTAATATTATCAAAATCCATAATATGGTCTTTGTCTATTACATGCTCTGCCAAAGCACAAGATGGTTTCTTAATTCTACAATCACTCTTGTGAGAAATAATGCGATTTGAGAGATTTCTTCCAGTCTCACCAATATACTCAGCTTCACACTGAGTACAAACAATGCTGTATACTACATTTGTTTGATCTAATTTGTCTATAGGATATTTAGTTTTGGAATATAAAGATGAAATAGTTTTGATGTTCTTTGTTGCTATTTTTATATTGTCAATAACCTTTAATGTTTGTATTAATTTAGGAGTTAATGATGGTATAAAAGGTAGTGAATGATAATATATGTTTTGATTGTTGGATACAGTGTTTTGAGATTTAGCAAAAAATGGTGTTAAGTTATTTATATTTAATAAATTAGAAAAAAGCATCCTATGTAGCATATCAGGAGGATAAGAGTTTTCAATTAAAATATTTTTTAACAAATGAAGATCTTCTTGTAGGTAGTCTGGATGAGAAAGTTTTAAAACACGTTCCTTTAATCCTGTTATAAGGTTCATTTTCATTTTATTTGGATGATTAGAGTAATAGCTTATAAATCTATTACTACATATGGGTTTTCTGAACCATCTAGTTTTCAACATATTGTCTGTATTTCTTACAATTCTCATGTCAAGGAATGGTAGAGAATTATCTACCTCTTCCTCAACTGTAAATTGTATATGTTGATTATGATTGTTGAAAATGTTGACTGTTTCAAAAATTTTGTGTTTAGGAAGTGCCAAAACTAGATCATCTACATATCTTTTGATAAATGGAATGAAAAAAGTGCAATTATTGATACAATCACTAATAACATCATCCATGACATAGCTACTTAGAATGGGTGAAAGACTAGATCCCATAGGGCTACCAAAAATTTGTTTATAAAAAACACCATTAAATATAAAAATATTAGAATCAAAAACAAAGTTGATGAGTGTTTTAAAATGTAATAAGTCAATATTAGTATGTTGCGAAATCTCATTCCAATGTTTTTCAACACTACTTATGATTAAATTTAAAGGTAAATTAGTAAAAAGAGATGTTACATCAAAACTAACTAAAACATAATTTTGTGGTAATTGGAAATTATTAATGAAAGAACTAAAATCAAATGAATCTTTTATGTAAAAATTGTTGTTTAAATTATAAGCATTGGTTAAGATGTCAGTGAGGAGCTGTGCTATTGGTCCATTTGGAGGGCATAGAGATGAAACAATTGGTCTCATAGATAAAGTTGGTTTATGTATTTTAGGTAGAGCATAAAACCGTGGTGCAATAGAATTATAAATTTTGAGTTCTTTTGCTTTTTTATTATCAATAAATTTCTTACTGTTTAATTTTGATACCAGACAATTTGCTTTTTGTTGTAAAGTACAAACAGGACTCCTTCTAAGTGTAGTAGCCCTATGGGATCTAGTCTTTCACCCATTCTAAGTAGCTATGTCATGGATGATGTTATTAGTGATTGTATCAATAATTGCACTTTTTTCATTCCATTTATCAAAAGATATGTAGATGATCTAGTTTTGGCACTTCCTAAACACAAAATTTTTGAAACAGTCAACATTTTCAACAATCATAATCAACATATACAATTTACAGTTGAGGAAGAGGTAGATAATTCTCTACCATTCCTTGACATGAGAATTGTAAGAAATACAGACAATATGTTGAAAACTAGATGGTTCAGAAAACCCATATGTAGTAATAGATTTATAAGCTATTACTCTAATCATCCAAATAAAATGAAAATGAACCTTATAACAGGATTAAAGGAACGTGTTTTAAAACTTTCTCATCCAGACTACCTACAAGAAGATCTTCATTTGTTAAAAAATATTTTAATTGAAAACTCTTATCCTCCTGATATGCTACATAGGATGCTTTTTTCTAATTTATTAAATATAAATAACTTAACACCATTTTTTGCTAAATCTCAAAACACTGTATCCAACAATCAAAACATATATTATCATTCACTACCTTTTATACCATCATTAACTCCTAAATTAATACAAACATTAAAGGTTATTGACAATATAAAAATAGCAACAAAGAACATCAAAACTATTTCATCTTTATATTCCAAAACTAAATATCCTATAGACAAATTAGATCAAACAAATGTAGTATACAGCATTGTTTGTACTCAGTGTGAAGCTGAGTATATTGGTGAGACTGGAAGAAATCTCTCAAATCGCATTATTTCTCACAAGAGTGATTGTAGAATTAAGAAACCATCTTGTGCTTTGGCAGAGCATGTAATAGACAAAGACCATATTATGGATTTTGATAATATTAAAATTTTATGTAATGAAAGTAATAAATTTAAAAGAACTTTTTTGGAAATGGTTTGTATTAGCAAAAGTGATAATAATTTAAACAAAAGGTCAGAAATTCAAAATTTAAGCAAAATTTATAATTATATAATTTCTATTTAATTTATGCAGTCAGTAAAATATCACATTTTGAATTTTCCATGTATTTGTTACATTTTTTCGGGCATCTATCAATGGTGAATAAATCTTCTTCTTTTTTGTTACTTAACAAAGAAGAATTTTTTAAACAAAATTTTATTTTTGACAATATGTCAAAAATAAAAATTTTTAAGTTAGTATTTATGTCATTTTAGGCTGGTTGTAGCTATTCTATTTTTGTTTATAAATTCAATTTTTTTCTTAAGAAACTTCATCTAAATTTTTCAGAGAAACATTTATTAGAATAAGGCATTTTTTTATTAATATTTTTTGTATTTATTATGTAAGCAGTAGTTTTATATAAAAAACTAATTTTATTTGGTGAGTTAACAAAAAATTTTTTATTTCTAGTTCAACTTTGTAAGACATTTTGTATTTTTTAGAAGCTCTTGATAAAAATTGTAATCACAATTGAAAGCTCGAGTAAAAAATAGTCAACAAATAGCCCCTTTTATTGACTCCAACCCATCAAAAACATGTGTTATATTTTTTCCAAACGAGTCACAAGTACTTCTTTTTTCTTACTCTTATATATATATATATATATATATATATATATATATATATATATATACATATATATATATATATTATATATATATATATATATATATATATATATATATATATATATATTGTTATGATGTGTTGTTTCTGTATGAGTTATAAGTAAATTTGAATGATATATGTAAGTATAGGGTTTTTATCGCGGTTCTCAAAGAATTAGTTTGTAAATACTTTTTTTAAATTATCTTTATTATAACTATTATGAAACAAAAATATCTATCTAATATAAGCAATATCAATTTAAAATAATCTATCGAAAATTTGAAATTCTTACAATTATTAAATTATTAACAAAATTTGGTACCTTTCTGTCACTGAACGCCTAAAGTTTTTCCAAAATTAAAGTTATTATCACCACTCGATATCTTCTTACTCAGACTTGATTATTCAACAATCTTAATATGTTTCTTCTTACTTATCTCCACTCACCATATAAATATATAAATTTAAATCCTTGTAATTTCCATATAATGTACTTTCAAATATACTGGATGTTGTGGTTGTACTATTGAATGCTTACTTCAATGGATTAACTTCATACTATCACTATATTACTCTAGTAATAATTAATCTCCAACTGTATTTGACTTAATTAATTCATTTAACTTAATCAATGCCTTCTTCTAGCTAATAATCTCTTCATAACCTCATAAATTCTTCTTAATTATTCTTTATAATTAATAATGTAATGTAACTGACTTAATAATAATCCTTGAATTCTTCAAACTAATTCACTTAATAATTGACTGTAACTTCTTGTAACTTAATTCACTTCACGAATCAACTCTAACTTAAGGCTGTTTTATCGGTGCACCAAAATTTTTTCTCTGTTATTTACCGACGAAATGTCTCGAAATTTGGACATGTTATACGAAATTATGTCGCCTTTAAACTGATGGTTTTACTTTTTTTATTTTTTGAATTTTCTGTTGAAAAATTGGATTATACTGTTTAACGTTCTATTATAACCAAACTTTTCACGCCCATCAGTTGAAAGAGTTTTTTTCTGTAATCGTTGATTCTTTTTTCACCTTTCTGTGTCCAGTAATAATCGAGAAAAGCGTATTCAAACTTTGAAGAAAATTGCTAAAAAATACTGAAATCTAATAGTGAAACGTGTTCATCATCATTGTCGCTGAGCTTGATCGTTATCGCATTAGTGACGTCAAATCTCATGAACGTACAGTACGGTCTTATTTTTATTTCTATATGGGTACGGTCAGTTAGTTCGCTTGAATTAGAATCCATTTTAGTTCTTTCATTCTTGTATTTTCTTTATCAACTTGCTTAGTTTTTACAGTTTACAGTATTCTTATTTATTTTGAAAACATTGAAATTATTTAGTTCTTTAGTTTACGCGTATTTTTAAGTATTACATTAGGTTAGTGATATAAGTTATAAGAGACAAGATAAAAAATGAGTCCCAGTAAACGTCCTATGTCAAGGAAAACGAGAGCAATTGCACTGCAGTAAGTATTTATTATTTATATTACAACCGTTTTTAAAAGATTTTATTTAACTTTATATATATATATATATATATATATATATTATATATATATATATATATATATATACATATACAGATTGAACCAAATTAAAACGGAACATACAATTTAATACATGTCTGTTTGAACTGCATTTAAAATAGTGGACCAATATAAAACTTGGACAAAAATAAATCCATACCTGGGTATAGACATTGTATAAAATATCGTTCAACTATCTGTCTCGCAACAAAGTTGTTTGCGTAAGACGGGTTTGTCTAAGGAGGCGTAATAGTTCAGGAATTGAAGCTCGAAAAAAGTTAAAACCTCGCAATTTTTTCGTCCTGCATGTATCCATTTGAAATTTTAGCAGAAGGTAGGTAATAGCCCAAGGATCAAAATCTATATCGAACCGAAGTGCGCTGAAGGGTTTTAGGGGTGAAAACTACCCCTAATTGTCAAAAATTATAAAATAACATATTTTATTAAACCTGAATATGGGTAAGATTTGGTTTGAATTAATTAAATAATGATTATTTTATACTTTTGAATAGAGTTCCATCATATTTCAACCCTTAAAAAGCAACCCTTGTTAGAGATTAATGTAAAAAATTACTAATTATAAAAAAATGATTTCGCCTTGTATCATTTGGATAAAAATTTGGATTTAAGCTCAATTCACCCGCTGCTTTATAGTTTATGTCATGTCGACGAACCCTGATTGTTCTTAGGGGTGAAAACTACCCCTAATTGTCAAAAATTATAAAATACCATATTAAACCTGAATATAGGTAAAATTTGGTTTGAATTAATTAAATAATGATAGTTTCGTGCTTTTCAATAAAGTTCCATTATATTTCAACCCTTAAAAAGCGACCCTCATTAGAGATTAATATAAAAAAATTAGTAATGCGAAGAAAATGATTTCACCTTGAAACGACTTGCATAAAAATTTGGAATTAAGCTCAACTCACACTCTGCTTTATAGTTTATGTCATGCCGATGAACCCTGATTGTTCTTAGGGGTGAAAACTACCACTAATTTTCAAAAATTGTAAAATAATATTACAAATCCTAAGATGAGTGAAATTTGGTTTGGATTATTTAAATAGTGAGTTTTTTATACTTTAAAATACAAATTCATACATTTTCAACCCTTAAAAATCAATTGTTATGAGTGCTATAGGTGAAAACAATTTTTTGCCAAAATTTTGCAACTTTTCAACTTTTGAAAATCACCCTTTACAACATTGAAGTTTTTATAAACTAATTTATAAGATATAAATTGAAAAAAGTAGAATTAAATACAAAAAAAATTATCAACATAAAAAGGCACCATATATTCTTATACATTTACATAAATAGTTGAAAATATTTACATTTATAGGTAAAACAATTATAATATTAATTTTATTCGTCATCAATTACATCTTCATCGTGATCTATGTCATCATCATCTTCCTCAATTATTGGTGGACTGTTATTGCACCCTTCACCTGAGCACCCAGAACAAGTAGAGTTACAGTATAAACCAACTTTTCTGCACCCATATGAAACGCCGCATCCTTTTTTGCATTGGCAAAAAATAATTTTCAAAAATTTATCGGGTGCAGGTTGTTTGTTCATGCGTACAGGTAATAACAAACCATCTTTGGAAAACCATCCCCAATCTGTTGCTCTGATATTTTCATTGCCAAGCCATAGACATATGAGCAGATGTTTTATTCTGTTGTATGGGATTTCAAAATAAGAACGCTTAAAATTTCGAATGTATAACGCCCCACTAGCTAATATACCGGTTTTGTAGATTATTATGCTCCGAAATGTACTGTACTATACTAATGGAATTTTCCGGAAAAAAATTAACTGGTTTTTTAAAGTATTTCCTTTAATTTTTAACGATAGATGTTTCTTCAAAAACGATTTGTAGAGGTTTTTAATAGCTACAAGGATCTGTGAATTAAATCTTTTTGGAACCCTTGGTTTTTAAATGGGGTGAGTTTAAAGGGCCCGAAAAAGATGGTGCTTGATCGTAAATCGATGCTTTAAACGGCTATATCTCGCCAAATATTCATTGTACAACAAATCTAAATAAAGGATAATTTTAGTGATTAAAAAAGCTACAATTTGGTAATTTTTATTTTTTTCATATATTCAGTATTTTCTGGCATATTTAAAAAAAGAAGGGTAAAAAATATGAAATTGTAAATCGTTTCTCGCTTTAAGCTGTACTTTTTCTAAAACTAAGCATTTTAAATGGGTCAAACTTCTTGGAAGTATTAACAATACATCTACAAAGGGAATTGCAGAAGGGTGAAGATAGATTTTAATTATGGGGGTGGTTAGGGTGTTGTTTTCCTCGATTTTTTCGTAAACAATTAGGTATTGACCTTATTTTTTTATGATAGGTCTATTTATGCTCTTTAAAAAAGGTTTTGTGAGTTTTCTTCCAAAAATGCATCATTTTCCCAATATTTGACTTTGAATCTTTCAAATTTGGCATTTGAAGAAAACCGCTGAACATTGATATTGTATTTGTAATTGTATTTGTCTTTTTAAAAGCTACAAATTTGTTCTCTACAATTTTTTTGATAAAATGCACCATTTTCGAGTTATTCGCGAAAAATCGATTAAAAACGTGGATTTTTTCGTCTAAAAGTTGTTACTTTCAATCGCGAATAACTTGAAAAATATCATTTTATAAAAAAAATGTATAGCACATTTTTTGTTTAGAATCACTTTTCTAATCGAAACCTGTAGTTAAAGCGTAAAAAAAATTTTCACCCCGGAGATGGGGTGGCAACCACCCCCTAGGCTTTGGCGCACTTTGGTTCGATATAGATTTTGATCCTTAGGCTATTACCTACCTTCTGTTAAATTTCAAGTCAATCCGCGCCGCACGAAAAAATTGCGAGGTGAAATGCTACATTTCCTGGACTATAACTGGTTTGACAGCATAATCGTAGATTTATGTGTAGCTTTCAATTTTTATGAGTTCAGAATCCAGCAGCCCACTGAAGTATGGGATTTTTTATAATATAATTATTTGACAATCTTTTGTTGGCCAACCAGCTACAGCAGAATTGAGCCGAAATACATTATATTCCTATGTTCCGAATTTATTTCGTTCAATCTGTATATGTATATATGTATATATGTATATATGTATATATGTATATATATATATATATATATAATATATATATATATATATTATATATAATATGTATATGTATATATATATATAATATATATATATATATATATAATATATATATATATTATATATATAGAAAAGAAAATTAATCTTTGCAGATAAGTTAAATAGTAAACTCTTAAATATTGGGGAAATCTGCAAAAAAACTCTAATGTGTATCAATTATTTCACCTAACGTTTTCGCCAAAGAGAATTTGGCTTCTTCAGGGCTGAAAGAGAATAAATTATAATTAGCTACCATATATTATCTAATAAAAACATTTACCTTACCGTGAAATTTTAGAAATGTCTAGTTATGATGTTAAAAAACTTTAGCTAGTAACAACATAGTGGTGTTTTTTTGTTACTATGTGCAAAAAAGTTTATTTGTGAACGTTGGAAATGTATGGTAGCATTGAACTTAAAACGCAAAGGTTTACCCAAGGACAATCGGGTTTTTCGATTATATATATATATATATATATATATATATATATATATATATATATATACTATATATATATATATATATATCTGACATTCGAAATGTCAGTTTTTTGTATGTGTCAACAAATAATCTTTAATAAATAGTTTGGAGATATCCTTATGTGTACAATTATTGTAATTATTGAACCTCTTAACTTATTTTCGTCTAGTAATTTCATTACAGAATGCATACAAATCCCATTTAACTTTAACAAGAATTCAAATTCTACTCTCCAATGACAGCATGCGCGAACACGACCGATTTTGTGACCGACGGGAAGAGCCTATCTTGTTATTCATAGTATCATGGTTCACTTTAGCTAGTTGTAGTGTCGATTCGTAAGTAACCCTTTTTACTTTTTTTTTATTTACTTACCGTAAAGTAAGTAAATAGAGGGTTCATGACCTTACATATTATTTGTTTATGGTCAAAATATTACCAATGTTTTACTCTTAAATAATAATAATAACAAATAAAATCATTTGCAGAAAATACTTTAAATTTTATCGTTATTTCTAGTAATAGCTGTCATTCTCAGTCAGTTGAGATTGCCTCTCCGCAAAAACCAACTTTTTCGGTAGAAGGCAGAAGAATAGTGGACATAAACTTTTTCATTAAATCTATTCAAGGTTTGAATAATCATTCTCCATTTTCATGCAACTTTTCTAATATGGAGATTATCAAAGAAAAAATGGACGGATTGATAAGTACATTGACTTTTAAATGTCAAATGTGGAATACTGAAAAGGAGATAGCAACATAGGATTCTGGTAACAATTCACTGAACTTGAATGGGTCTGGTTATTCAGACATACAGCAGCAGCACGCTGCATTAAATATACCTGTGATGTCCTACAAACAGTATGCAAAACATACGGAAACAGTTGCAGATATCATCGGCCAAACACTTTGTGATTCCTTAGAAGAGGCTGGACGGGAGGAATTAGCTTTAGCCAAAGAAATTGGTGAAGTAGATTCCGACGGAAATGGGTTAATAACCGTTATAGCTGATGGTGCTTGGTCAAAAAGATCGTATAAAGTAAACTATGATGCTTCTTCAGGTGTAGTACCTGACGTTGTAAAATTTATTAAATTAGTACGCCTTTGATGGATAGGACATGTAATTAAGCGAGATGAAGATGAAACGATCAGAAAAATTTTCGACCGAAGAGGACCAGTGGGAAAACGATCCAGAGGAAGACCAAAACTTAGATATCAAGATAACATAGAGGATGATCTAAAATCCATCGGAGTTAAAGCATGGAGAAAGTTGCCAGAGGCAGGGGCGAATGGAAGATTGTTCTGAAGAAGCCTTTGGCTCATGACGAGCTGTAATGCCACTGATGATGATGAAATAACTATCCACGATTTGTGTTTTATTCATCAATTGGATACTTTTCTTATGTAACTGCAACCTATAAATATATTAAAATAATGTATATTCCATTCAGAGAACTTTTTCCTCGCAGTGCGTCGCCTCGAAATACTTGCCAGATAAATACATTTACTATTATGATGATTTCGCAGATACCAGTTTTTTATAGATAAATAAAAATATTTTTTGTTTAATTTTTACTACGCTAATATCAGTTTTCTCTAACAAATAAATAACTTCTTGAAATAATTTTCAAGCTATAACTGCGAAATTGTTTATTTGTTTGTGACAACAAATTGTAATTTTTTTGATAATAATATTCTTATGTTATTTTAAATTTATTATAAATAAACACCATGGTGTTTTTTGCAGTCACGATTCACAAATTTTTATTTAATACTATGTTTAGCTAAGACATATAAATTAAAAATTTATATGTCTTAGCTAAACTAACTAACTCTTTAACTAACTGAACTAACTCCCCATCTGCTCCAAATTACATGGTATTTATATATTTTTTCTGGTTCCAGAATAATCTGGCAATAAATAAGGTTCGAATCGTTCTATTTTTTCTATCTGAACATTCTGGAATCAATGGACTGGTTTTTGTCTATGTGATGGATTATGCAAATATGTAATTTTATTTTAAATTAACATTCCAAATAAATAAACTCCTTTTTGACTTTGACATTACAGTGTTCACATACAACATCTGGTTGCATATATATATATATATATATATATATATATATATATATATATATATATATATATATATATTGTACCGTTTTTAAATAAAACGAGCGGTTCGAATTTATATAAATATATTTATTTATAACTTTACAGTTCGGTATTCTCTTATCAACTAAACTTAGCTCCTAATTCCGTTACATATATATACCAAAGTATTATGTTCGAGAATATTCGGGACTAGTCCCACCTCTAATTCGTTATTCGACGGGTGGAATTTTACAGCGCTTTGATATATCGCGGAAACTTCTGGGTGCTTCGAGATGCGACCGTTAGGCGAGCCGAGTTCGTAACACTGCTCCCCTCTTAGATCTGAGCGTCCCGATCAGGAACTCTATCTATAGGCCCAGGATGGCGGAATCTACAGAACTCTCCAGCTCCGCATGAACCCCTCAGAAAGAAATAACAGTCTACTGTCTTTGAAGGACACGATCTCTTCGGATTAATGCAACACACAGTAATTCTTACACCGGTTTCTCGGAAGATCACTTCGAGCATGCTTCTGACAATCTTTCAATCCAGATTATCTAGTGCATGGCCTATCTTGGGTAAAGCCAAGTTCTTAATGTCGTAATTGCAGACGATTTTCTTCAAATTAGTTAGAGCACACCATATATCCTCGTAGGTTGCCCTGTCTGTATACGACTTCCTGGTCACCATATACAGCAAAGATCGAGAACCATCTTCTAATCTCAGCACTCTTCCAACTTTAGGCTGCTGGTTTTTTAACTCGTCCAAGCGACCAAATTTCTTATAAAATACGGATGAGATTCCTTTAGTCATCTCAAGATCTTGGGCAACACAGTGGGCTAGAGAGACGTTATGCGGAACACTAAAAAGATCCTGCTGAACTTCTGTCGTCACGCCGAATCTAGCACTCTTTCTCTCTGCGTAATTTGACATAAACTCATTAAAGCTTGGTCGCCGATCATCTTTGATCTCATGTTGAAGGGTTCGGACTTCTTCGGTTTCATTTGAGCCAGCATAAGGTGCAAGACGATTTATGTGAACTACTTTTGGTTTACCTTTCGGCAACTTCTTAATTCGGTATATTACGTCATTTATTCTCTTTTTAATTTCATATGGACCCTCCCATTGTCTTTGCAGTTTAGGAGACAAGCCACGACGACGTTGGGGATTATAAAGCCAAACAAGATCACCTACTTCATAGCTTTCATTCTTGCATCGAGAATCGTATTGATCTTTCATTCTGTCACTGGCTAACTGGATGTGTTGTCGGGCAAGTTCATGAATGTTGTTCATTCTTAACTTTAGGCGGTCGACATAATCTTCGCTTGCAACATGTTCTTCGGAAGGTCTGCAGCCAAACTCTAGGTCGCAGGGCAAACGAACTTCACGACCTAACATCAGGCAGGTTGGAGTCTGGCCGGTAGTTTCATTCACGGCCGAGCGGTAGGCCATTAGGAATAAATGAATGTGCTGGTCCCAATCTCTTTGATGTTCTGATACAACTTTGGACAGGTGTTTACCCATCGTTCGGTTCATTCTCTCGACCATTCCATCTGATTGAGGATGCAGGGGTGTCGTTCTGGTCTTATTGACACCAATCAATTTACAAACGTTTTGGAAAAGGGTTGACTCGAAGTTTCGCCCTTGGTCGGAGTGGATCTCCAAGGGAACACCAAATCGGCTAAAGAATTCTTTAACAAGTACCTCTGCAACGGTAGCAGCTTCCTGATTTGGTATCGCATAGGCCTCAGTCCATTTTGTAAAATAATCCATGGCTACCAGGATATATTTATTTCCATCGTTTGTCTCTGGTAGTGGGCCTGCAATGTCGATTGCTACTCTTTCCATAGGACTACCAACATTGTACTGTTTCATAAGTGCCCTCTTTTTACCAACTGGACCATTACTGGTTGCACACAGTTCACATTTCCGGCACCATCTTCTTACATCATCTTTACAGTTCACCCAATAGAACCGTTCTCGAACCTTTTGCAGAGTCTTCGTAATACCAAAGTGTCCACCTGATGCACCGTCATGTAACTGACGCAATACTTCTGACACTTTAAGGTCGATTCAGACACATCAGTCACGTCACAGTCACGGTACCGAACCGGTCCTATTTGGTCACAGAACTATCAACTATCTGACAGCTGGGAAACTGTTTGTCAACTGATGAGTGTGAATGCCGGCAACATATTTGTATTAAAGAATATTTTGTATGACGGATTGTCCGATTCGGCGCAATCACTGTGACGAGACGTGACTGATGTGTCTGAATTGACCTTTACTTTTAGGTACAATCAACTGAACCTTAGATTCTGTACCATCATCGTTCTCAAAGGTTCTATAAAGAAGATCATCTTTTAACACTAGGCAATTCCATTGGCTCCAGTAACACTTGACTTCAGGACTACATGCACTAATGTCTTGCCAAGAGGGCCTTTCACTTCGACGCATCCAATCCAATACTCTTTTTATACATGGATCATCTGCTTGAGCGTCTTGTAGCTGTTGAGGCTGCCATTGATCATTAATGACGGTGGTTCGTCTCACGGGGCAAAGTCTTTCTTCTAATTTAAGGCAGTGATTACAATGTTCACTGCACGGCCTTCTCGAAAGCGCATCAGCATTTAAATGAACTCTTCCAGCCCTGTGTTCGATCTCGTAATCATATTCTTGTAATCGTTCTAACCATCTTGCCATCTGGCCCTCTGGATTACGGAATTGTAGGAGCCATTTTAGAGCAGCGTGATCCGTGCGAAGAAGAAACTTTCTGCCATACAAGTATTTATGAAAATGCTCGCAAGCCTTTACTACACCTAGCAATTCTCTCCTGGTAACGCAATAGTTTCTTTCTGGTTTCGACAAGACTTTGCTAAAGTAAGCGATGACTTTCTCCTGCCCATCTTGGATTTGGGAGAGAACAGCTCCTATTGCACTGTTGCTTGCATCGGTGTCCA